>CANSZD010002449.1:0-114928 GCA_947648045.1 Beta corolliflora
TATATCATCTTCCAGATCTAGGATTCTCCGGGGGCAAGTGAATCCTTGTATAGTAGAGATGGCCATCTTGGCGTTACTCTAATCAAGTTTGCTAGTGACCAGTCTGGCCTGGGAAGCCATGCGATTGGCGGATCACTTCTGCGAAGGATCACCATGGGCGCAGAGACTGGGCCCACGTGCAGTCTCCGCTGCTGGCAAGGATGAGAGAAACAATCAAAATCTTGTGATGGTGGATCTGAGGACAGGGGAAAGGAGAGAATTCTGTATGGATATCTTGCTCACCGCATCTCAGTCTGGACAAAGTGGATTTTTTGGGAAACACGAAAGAAGGTTGTCATTGAAAGCAAGCACGAGAAACTCCAGCCATCCAAGTGATTTTAAGTAAGTTCTCAATATATCTATTTATCTTCATACTATGATGCGAGGGTTTAAGAACAAAAAAATCTCTTATAATTTAATGAAAAGATCTCTTGGTCATGTGAAATTCTAGTTGATCCCAGTCCAGCTATGGTTGGACCTTTGATTAAAGATCATAAATGTGGCATTTCTTGCAAATTAATGATGATCTTATGAAAATAAGTATTTATTAATATGTAAATTAATTCATTAAAGTTATTGCTTGAGCTTTGACTGCCTAAGTTGAAGTCTGGCTTTACATCTCGCGAATGGATGCAGTACTCTTTTATTAACCCTCTTAAAGATTGATTTTTTATAATTAATTTTTTTTTTATTATTAATTTTTTTTTTGAAGGGGTAAATAATCCCTCTTGAAGATTTAGTTTTAACAGTCTATTGGTGTTTATGCAGTGCTTTGTTCCTATTGTGTGAAGGAGCATTAAGCAGGTGCCAAGTCTTGGGTTGCAGCTTCCGTTTGTGTCATTATTGCAGTATAGTAAAGCACAGCTTTTACTGGCTGTTGATGAGGATTGACAACTTAGATTCGTAATTATGTGGGAATGCTGAAGTAGAGGTTTATCTCTTTGTTTTCCCCCCTGTTTTATCTTCTGCAAAAGCCGTGAGAGTGCTCGATTACTGACCTGTATGTTGATTGGAAATTGACCGGTAATATGGGCGAGCAAAGTAGGCTTCAATTTTTCCTTCAAGATAGCTAATGCATGTGACTTTTTACGTAGGGTTAGCTACGGCTTTGTAATGACGATTATTATGGCGATTGGCAAGTGTTGTAAAAAATTGTTACTTTGTGCATGTGAGGAATATTTATAGGCAAAGAATCACAATTTGATCAAAAGTATGCTTTGTTTATAGCTATTAGGTGTGAACATGACTATCTTCTATCGGCATAGAGTTTAGCAAATGGAAGTTCCCACTGCGATAGTGCTAAAAAGAACTGCTAAAATTGTTCCTCTGTTTTTTTAATAGATGCATTATATTGATTTGGTATACCTGTTGATGCACATCTTTGACCATTAATATCTTTAATTATATATTATTAAAAATTATGAAAAAGTAATATTTAGAAATATGCATTGAGATTAACCTATCAACAATAAAAATTATGACAATTTTCTTTATTAATTAGTAATTATAGATGGTAAAAGTTGATATTTAAATAGTGTAAAACGTTAATATGATACATCTATTAAAAAACAAGGGAAGTATGTTTTGAGCACACGTACATTCAATAATTTGAGTAGATTGGTTCAGGGGTGCATCCATGTAGGATTATTGGTGGCACAACTCATTCCACACTATTTTTTAAAAAAGTTGAGTTATTAAAAGAAAGTAAAAGAAAAAAAGAAAAAACCTTTAATGCAATATCTATGAAGTATTCTAACCTAATTACAAATCCCAAAACCTAAATACGCATAAAAGTTATCGACATATGAGGAGAGAGAGGGAGAAAATGTGAAGAAACACGCTTAGTGAGTCTACTGATGTGTGAGTGTCATACTAAGGGAGAGAGAGGCTATCATTGTCACAGTGTCAACTTTGCCCAGTAGGCCACGGTGTTGCCTATCACACTCGGTAATGCTGCATCTCGAGCCCCCACACTACCGATTTCCCATTTCTTTAATTATTAAATCTAGGTTAGTTTGTTTTTTTGACAAAGCCAGGTCCATTTGATTTCACCTTATTTTTTCTAAGCAATTGTCGATATTTGTTTTTTTTTTTGAATTTTGGTGTTAATTGTTGTTGTTTTTCTTAAGTAGTCAAGTATATTATTAACCATTTATTATTCAACTGAGTTTTAGTAATACAACATTGATTTATTTGATCATAAATTTATATTGTGAAATATGAACTGAATACCCAATTTTAGAATGATCAATAGATTTGTAAAATACATACTCCCTCCGTCCCAGAAAGATCTGAACACTTGTTGGGACACGTAGTTTAAGGTGATAAGTTGTAGTGCAGTTATTAAATATTATTTTATTTAAAAAGTAGATGTGATAGGAGTTGGTGAGGAGAGAAAGTTGGGTAACTTTTTATTGATAAAAGGTAGAGTGTGGGCCGAAGATGTGTAAAAGAAATAATATATTCACTAGTAGAATAAATGCTTATTGCTTTGTCATGGGTAAATTATTTATCGGCGGTTTTGGCGCGCAAAGCAATTAAAAAGGACTAAGAATAGGTAATTAATATATTCTTCTTGGATTTTGGCCGCGTTTTGCGCAAAGCAATAGGTAATTAATATATTCTAGCGGTTTTAAACCGCATCAATATTTGAACATATTCTTTGCGGTTTCTAGCCAAAACCGCAAAGAATATATTTATTTTTTATCAAACACGTACAACGTATTGCTTTGCGGTTTTGGCTAGAAACCGCAAAGAATAAGCTTGGCCTATTCTTTGCGGTTATTGCCCAAAACCGCGGCAATAGGTCCCTGTACAGTAAAAAATTTTTTTTTTTTTGGAATTTCACAATTAAATTTGAAAGATTAAAACCATGCAACTAACCCATCCACTATCCACCAAATTCGCAGACAAACTAAAGATTAAATAACATGAATTTCATTAATATATAAAGCTAAAAAAACTAATTACATAAATAATACAAAAGATCAAAAAGTAAAATGAAAAAGCAAAAATAACAAAACAACTATTACAACTTAATGACTAATTACAAAAATTATAATAAAAACAAAAAATAAGAAACTGATCTAAAAAACGATAAAAATAAAAAAAAAATCCTAAAACAAAAAAATCTAAAAACAGATCTAAAAAAACGAAAAAAAAAAATTATAAAACAAAAAATCACAAACAGATCTAAAGAACGAAAAAAAAAACGAAAAAAAACCGAGAAAAAATCAACCCTTGAGAACCGGGATCTCGTTTTTCGAAACCCACGACGACAGGCGAAGACAAACCACGAAGACCCACGAGGTGAAAGGCGGCGACGGGCGAAGCTTGAACGATCCACGACGGGCGAAGCTTGAATGAGCCACGGCGACGGGCGAGCTTGAACGAGCGACGGCGACGGCGAAGCTTGAACGAGCCACGGCGACGGGCGAAGCTTGAAAGGTCGTGTGAGAGTTGAAGGAGAGAGGACCTCGTCGAACAAACTCGTCTTCAAAGAAGACCCCGCAAGGCCGACGGCGAGAGACCTAAGGGCCGAATTCGTCGACGGCAAACTCGTCGGAGCGCGTTTCTCGTTGAACGAAGATGGAGCACCGCCATATAGTTTATCGCGTTTCTCGTTGTTTGGAAGGAAGGACGAAAGAGATGGTGGTAGAGAAGGACGAAAGAGGTGGAGGTGGTGGTGAGGACGAGAGAAGGACGAAAGAGATCGAGAGATGAGATCTGAAGAATGAGGAGGAATGAGTGAGGAGGGAGAAGAATGAGTGAAAACGGCGCTAATAAGGTCTGAAGGAGGAATGACAAGGAAACCCTAGTTGGGGCCTTTTATTTATAATTTTAAAAGTCTATTCTTTGCGGTTTCTCCTAGGAAGCATGCCAATAGATTAAAATATTATTTTTTAATAATATTTTAATCTATTGCTTCGCGGTTTTGGGTGGGAACCGCAACAATAGTTCGTCAATCAACGATCAACGAAATTTGAAAAAAATTCCATTGACACATATTCTTTGCGGTTTACCACAACCGCAGCAATATGTTTAATTCCGATTTTTCCTTTTTTTTTTCGTGGTTTATTGCTGCGTACGGGTTAAACCGCAGCAATAAGTGAAAATTCTACTAGTGATTAATAGTGGGACCATGCCAAAAATGGAAGTGTTCAAACTAATTTGGGACAAACATAAAAGGAAAGCGTTCAGACTTTTCTGGGATGGATGGAGTAAAAATTAATGATATAATGTGTAAAATTTAACAAGAGTACGCAATCGTATGATTTAATTTTATATTATTGTCTTCTTATTAGATTGTTCATAAAAGTATGATCTAATTAAAGTTTTAAAATAAATATCATAAAGAAAAGAACAAACCAAAGGAATTACCCGTTTCTTTTCCAAAAAGAATTAACATAGAAATAAAATAAAAAATGTTGGGATTTTTGTGCACTTTTGGAGTTTTTTGAATTCTTAAATACTATCAGGTCGAGCGATTTTGTGCCCCCTATAAGTAAAATCCTGGATCCGCAATGGTTGGGGTAAGTTATAGCTAGTAACATGAAGGTTATTTTTAGACTAACAAAATAATATACTAGAAGTAATTTTAAAAAATAATAAAAAATACATGACAATTTGTTTAAGCACTGAGAGTATGTGTTCGGATGTAATTTTAAATACTCCTCATATGTTTCTATTTATAAGGCAGGATTACTACCTCACGAAAGAAACTCTCCAGTGAAACCCTAGCTAACCCATTCCCCTTGCGCCGCTACAACCCCAGTCTTGAGGGACGCTCGCCGGTGGCCAGGGCTTTGCTATGATACTCTTGGTCGCCGGCGAGCCTCCCCCTCTCTCTCTCACCTCGCCTCGCCTTTAGCATCAAGCAGGCTTTGCTATCCCTCGCTCCTACCGGGGATTGCATCTATCCGTCGGTGGCCATGTTGGGGAGTCGTTCCCGAAGTCACGGTCGGCACAACTTCAGATCTCTCAATTTATTGGGGTGCGATATCGACTTCAATAGATCTACAATTCCATCAAACGTTTGTGAGTTGTGTGCTCTGCCTTCATTTGCTTACTACTCTATGTTCTGTTTCATTCTAGTTCTTGTTCGTAGATTGCGTTTGTGTTTCTAGTCGTAGTTTTTAAGGTTTTAGTTTGGGTTTAGTACTTTAGTCTTGTGTGGTCATCTTACGAATCATGAACAATTATGAAGAGTTGAAATTAAAGGGGATTTGTGCTTATATCACTTTGAAGTGAGTGATTTTTTCTTCTAATAGTTTGGTACAAAGGATTTGTCACCTGGATAATCCTTTTGGTATTTTTGAGTATGTTCGAAGTTTGAAAGATGAGGGCAACAAGTTCTACAGAAAAGGTAATTTTTTTGGTCAGTAATTTCAAGATATTTCCAAGCCATCTAGATCTTATTTTTTGCTCAAATTAAAGACGAGGAGGAGAAGTCTGTTTTTCTTAGCTTAGCTATCTCTAATAACTTGAACTACTGCATGTTTTATCAAGGAAAGAGATTTTCAGAAAGTGTCTGAGTTGTGTTCTCTGATTTTGAGTTATGATACAACAAATGCAAAAGCTTATTTAGGAGAGCAGTTGCAGCTTTGGAAATCAACAAACCAGATTGAGCTTTTATTGATCTTACCAAAGCTCTTAAAATTCACCCAAACAATGGATAATTTCAACACAAATTCAATGAAGTGATGTCATTGTTAGGATGCTCTTCAAGTTTTGTTGATACCGCTATTGAAGTAGTCCGAGAGGAAGAAGCGTTTGAGAATTAATCACAGATTGGAGAGAAGGAGAAAAACAGAAAGATATAGGAGAAAGGAACTCCTACCTTTGCCGAAGGAGCAACCCCATTTTTTACTTTGAATTAGTCAAAATATGCGGAATTTGTTACTTTTCGTGGAGGATTAGATCCAGTAACTGGGGGTCTGTGGCACAAATATGGTCAATACTAAAGTAGAGGAGAATCACACATTAACTGAGAAGGTGGCGATGAATGTTGTAGCAACAGAGCATAACATCAAAGTACTAGTTCAGTCCTGGAGTTCAATTCAGGAAAAAAAATCAAAATTTGCAGCGTCAAATTTTCGGTTATTAATTCGAAAATTGCAGGCTACCTTTTTGCATCTGACCCCCTCAATTACAAGGAGATTTCAGGGGGGAGAACTTTGAATTACTATGGCTCTTCCCAAAAGCATATGATTAGCATATGAATTCTCAATCCATCACAGAAGATGGATTGTTGCACAACTACAAATTACCATACTCCATTGGAGACGAGACACTCCCCCCGTTGAAGGGGATGATACGTGTGAACAAGCTTCAAGTTTGACCCCGGAAGATTGGGCAATAAGTATGGATTCCCAAAAGTCGTCTTGTGCCTCTCCGTTTGTAACTCCAAATTCCTCCTTCTGCTCGCCACCAAAGTCTACTTTACGGGTCACCAATTATTCTACCAGAAAGATGACAGTCTCTTCTCGGTCCCTGGTGAGTTTAAAAGTAATATCGTAAGTGCATGATGTCTGTTGTTAGTAGAGACTTAACAAATACCGGTCGATCCACAAGGAGAGGATTTCTATAGATTGATGTTCACTTAATTAACCATTTAAGGAGAAAGATTGATGAATGAATAATAACCAATAGTAAAGTAAACTAAAACAGAAATGGATGTAAATCAAATAATTAAAACCTAGGGCATTTGTTCGGTTCACCATGCTTATACCAATTCAATCAATACATTTAAATTCAACAATACTTGGATTGAGGGATGAGTAATTAGAGTCTTTTTGTTAATCGTATTGGCCTGGGTCTAATACTTTCTTAGATCAACATATGCAGTATGATCACTAACATAATCAGATCTACCAATTGTAACAAACCTCTAATGAGTGCAATTTGTCAATTCTCACCCTTATTAGCTAAATAATATTGCGCAATTATACGAATTAAACAACAACAATAAATCAATAGGAATTACTCTAATTCAATCGAAACATCGAATAACTTTAAATCACAATCAAAGAGGTATAAACATTGTAACAACCCAAATTTTTGAGAGTATTTTAATCATCATTATTAGTCAAAATTATATATTAAAAATTCTTATTATATTTAAGTTGGAACTAATGATCTTCTAGTGCTGTGTTGGTGTTGATATATTAGTCAAAATTATATATTAAATATTCTTATTATATTAAATTTTTAAGAGTGTTCTTTTTCTTGGTGCTGCTGCTACTCCTTTTCTCCGTCCTCTGTTCGTTTAGTAGTGTGGTGCTGCTGCACCCAACCGTGCTCCTTGGTGGTCCTGCCATCGCCAGGCCACCACGTGCCGCCGCGGTGCTGTTGTTGTTGTGTGTGGTGCTTTCGCCTCCACTGTCGTGCGGTGTTGCTGCCGCCACTGTCGTGCGGTGCTGCCGCTCTATCGTGACCCATCTTGAGCTGCTACACTCTTCCTATTCTTCTCTCTCTCTAGTTCTTCAGATTTATGTTATATTGTTTAGATTTTTGGATTTTGAGTGTTGACATGTGAAATGAACTGAACTACTGATTGGTTAGTTAAACTTCAGATATGAGTTTGAAGCAACTTGTATATCATGATTCATGATTCAATATTACATGTTTTAGGAGCTCAACACCTTATCCTTAGAGATATTGGAATTGGCTATGAATTATGGTTATTTGATTGAGTGCGACAATTTATTAGTACTAATAGAAATTTGTAGTACTATGCTTTATTGAGTTTCATTTTAGAATTGAAGATAGAAATGGTGGGCTAAATTATCATTAAAACTAGTATTTGTAGTAATTCTTGTGACTTGATTCTCCGATGGAGACTTTGGAAACGATAAACCTTACATTATATACCATGTGAAATTTTTAGTTACGACTTAAGAGCATGAAGTAATAAGCTATTTTGATCCTTAATTGGCCTTATTGAGATGTTAGGTTACTCGTCAAAAGTTCTTATTGAATTGGTTAATGAGTTTCTATAGAGAGATGTGTTTTGTGAGACTTAAGAGTATGTAGATTATATTTTCGAAATTTACAACCTTATGAGTTTATTACATTCAGTACTATAAAGCATGATATACTTTGGATGCCTTGACTTACTTGGAATATGGATATGAAAAACTATGGAATTAAATTGTCTCCTCCTTTTCTTTTACTATCGACAAATAGAGTTTTCACGCTTTGACAACGCACAACTTTCACTATTAATTAATTACTTTTTAGTAAAAATTATAAAAAATTGATATTTTGAAAGTATACCTCGAGACGAATCTAACAAGACACCACATGACTATATTTTTCCTTACGTAAAAATCACAATAGATAGTTAAAGGGTTGTGAGTGAATAATGTAAAAATCTCATTATTGCAATAGAAAAAGAACGGAGGAAGTATATATTTATTATAGTTGCAAATCAGCTTGACTTCTAATTATTGGAAGTGGACATGGAATCATATGAAAT
Source organism: Beta corolliflora (assembly GCA_947648045.1). NCBI lineage: Eukaryota > Viridiplantae > Streptophyta > Magnoliopsida > Caryophyllales > Amaranthaceae > Beta > Beta corolliflora. Next base: position 8,519 of record CANSZD010002449.1, read on the forward strand.
TGCTTTGGACTAAAACTTATGGTTTAATTGTAATGGAATTACATGAATGATTGATTTGTTGATTATTGACAACTTGAAAATATTGATTGGACTGGATTGAATTAAGACCCAAAGAGGTTATTTCTGTTGATCATTGTGAAAGAAAGACTCTACCCTTGTTCTTCTTAATTTCTTAAAAGATATTAATCGTGGAAAATGAAAGATTACATGGACTAACTATTGGAAATATAGATGTTTTGTTATATTATCTTCGCCCGAATTGGGAAGATATTGGATTGATTGATATTCGCCGTATGTGGCAAGATACTAAACCGTCCTCTTCTCTAGCGTGGCCGGTCGGGGGTCTCGGGTCACATAAAAGCTTGAGTTGAGGGGTGTGCACACTATAGGTTATTAGCCATTGAAATTCTTGGTAAACCGGCCGGGGCTCCTGGGTTTACATTATTATAGACCGGCCATGACTCCCGGGTCTATCGTTTGCTAATTTAGTGGGTCGGCCAGGGACTCCGGATCCACTCGACTTACTCTTTGGATTATTTGATAAGCTGTTATTCAATGGAATGATCTTTAGACTTGATAATAATTGATATTTATTCCTCGTTTTGTATTTGATTATCAAAGATGAATTATCATGAGTATGGGCTCAACGAATCGTTGTTAATATCTTAACACACTCAAACGTAGTGACCGTTGTAACTTGTCACTCGATTGCTTTGTGATTTCAGTGGTGAAACTTATTATTTATTCTATTTCGGCTCTATTCTTGTCTACATGGTTTACATGGTTATCTTACTTATCATGATCTTGTAACTTGATTTAGAACTTGAGGATTATGAACATTGAATATAATTGATCTGGCTTTGAGATACGAATACTTTGGCTTCGAATGGATATAGATTGACATAGAAAGTTTTAAAAGGGGAACTTCAGATAAGAATATAATGAGAATTTGAGCTATACTTTTATCTTTTGGAATATATATTTCGATGCTTTGTTATTTTTGCTGTTAAGGTGGAGTGTTGGTACTCAGCTTTTGCTGATGTGTGTTGTATTTGCTTTTGTTTGTGGTTGTTGTTCTTTCCCTTGTGGGGTTGAACTTGTGATGACCCATATACTTTGCATAATGGCGAGCAGTTGACACTAGAGCAGGTTTCATGTTGGATTCACGATTGAGGTGAGGATGATAATTCATAGAGGACCCTTGTATATTGAAGTGTTTCAAATGTAAACATTTACTTAGGTTGATATATGTATTATTTAAGTTATTATTGTTAAAGTTCAGATTCAAGATATCTTAGATGAGTTTGTAATATTGAGTAGTTTCATTGGGTTTGATTTCGTCTTGAGGTTGTTTCTGCGAGAGCCTCGATGATTTGGGTCTTGAGATTGAGAATATAATATTTTGTTGAGTTTGCAAACAGTTTTAAATTATTTCCCGTGTTTGGGTTGTCCAATTTTCAAAGAAAATTCTGCTGAAATTTCGAGTCAAATTATGAGATTGTTTTATTAAGGTTTATAGTAATTGAGGTTGAGGATCGGGGCGTTACAAAGATGGTATAAGAGCAACCCTACGACCGTGTGCTGAGTAGCCACCTAGCGGGGGTAAAAGATCTTTGGGATTGAGATATGAGTTAAGAAATAAGAGTTGATTATTGATTTGGGAGATAGTCATTTGGATTGTGAAAGTATTTTGGAAAATTAGTGTTATGAGTTGAGTATTGTATGAAATATCGTATTGAGGATTTTGTAATTATTAGAAAGGAGATTGTTGGAGCTTAATTCATAATTTAGGTTCTTAGCAGCTAAGAATTGAGCAATGGATTATGGAGACAAAACATCAACTTGGGCCTTAATGAATTAGAATTTCTTTATTTAGACCTTGGGGATTGTTTTGTTTGCCTGACGTTTGGGATATTGATATTGGTTTTGATCTAGTTTTGTGATTATTTTTCGGATATCAAACTCTTATATCTTTATTGTATGTTTCCATAATTTTTACAACTCAAATTATGTTGTAATTGTGTATTACTTTTACTTATTGGATTGAAATATGAGTTTTCTGGAACTTTTATAATTTGAATAATTTAAAAATATTTCAAAGGAGTTTTGCTTCAAATGAGGTAATTGGAATCCAATGCCAACAAATTTGCCCCTTTTCTATTCTTTGCTCCTCGATTTCGCGAGTCGGGTTGAAGTAGAGATTCAAAAGTTGATGGCAGAATGGAGGCTGGACATCTAATATCTTGGCAACTTGAGATTTTTCTTTTGTTTAAATAGATTTAGCATATAGTGGGAAACTTTCTCTTGATTAGTTGCTTTAATGAATGTTGTTTGTTAAGTTGTTTTACTTATTGGTCCTTCAAATGCTTGTTTTCAAGTTTCGAGGATGAAACTTCTTATAAGGGTGGTAGAGTGTAACAACCCAAATTTTTAAGAGTGTTTTAATCATCATTATTAGTCAAAATTATATATTAAATCTTCTTATTATATTTAAGTTGGAACAAATTATCTTCTAGTGCTGTGTTGGTGTTGATATTATATGATATATATACGTAGCAAGTAATACCTTAGACGCGTTTAATTATAATTTATAAGTTAATTATTTTATTAGCTTAATTATAATATTACTTTTCTGAAAATGAGTTTGAATGGTTTGGAGTTTGATTAAATATAGGCATATGTTAGTATGGCATATTGGCAATTATTTACAGAATTAAGTTAGTCTGTTGCATTGGAGACATTTTTGATTTTCATAGAATAGAAAACCCAAAAATCCTAACCCCCCTAGGCCCTATGTCGGTTAATTGAGGACCCCAAAATCGAAAACCCCAGCCTTCATTTCTCTCTGGTGTTCCATTTTTCCCCAAACCCTTGTTTTCTCTCTCTTCCTCTCACCTCATGTCTAGATGGCCTGACTCCCACCGGAGTTTTTCCCTTTGCTCGCCGGTGCCTTGGGCTCTTTTTCTTGGTGCCGCTGCTACTCCTTTTCTCCGTCCTCTGTTCGTTAAGTAGTGGTGCTGCTGCACCCAACCGTGCTCCTTGGTGGTCCTGCCATCGCCAGGCCACCACGTGCCGCCGCGGTGCTGTTGTTGTTGTGCGTGGTGATGTCGCCTCCACTGTCGTGCGGTGCTGCTGCCGCCACTGTCGTGCGGTGCTGCCGCTCTATCGTGACCCATCTTGAGGTGCCACACTCTTCCTCTTCTTCTCTCTCTCTAGTTCTTCAGATTTATGTTATATTGTTTAGATTTTTGGATTTTGAGTGTTGACATGTGAAATGAACAGAACTAGAACATCTAATTGGTTAGTTAAACTTCAGATATGAGTTTGAAGCAACTTGTATATCGTGATTCAATATTACATGTTTTAGGAGCTCAACACCTTATCCTTAGAGATATTGGAATTGGATATGAATTATGGTTATTTGATTGAGTTGGACAATTTGTTAGTACTAATAGAAATTTGTAGTATTGTGCTTTATTGAGTTTCATTTTAGGATTGAAGATAGAAATGGTGGGCTAAATTATCATTAAAACTAGTATTTGTAGTAATTCTTGTCACTTGATTCTCCGATGTAGACTTTGGAAATGATAAACTTTCCATTATATACCATGTGAAATTTTTAGTTAGGACTTAAGAGCATGAAGTAATAAGCTATTTTGATCCTTAATTGGCCTTAATGAGATGTTAGGTTACTCGTTAAAAGTTCTTATTGAATTGGTTAATGAGTTGCTATAGAGAGATGTGTTTTGTTAGACTTAAGAGTATGTAGATTATATTTTCAAAATTTAGAAGCTTATGAGTTTATTATATTCAGTATTATAAAGCTTAATATTCTTTATTTGCCTTGAATTACTTGGAATATGGATATGAAAAACTATGGAATTAAATTGTATATGTTTATTATAGTTGCAAATCAGCTTGACTTCTAATTATTGGAAGTGGACATGGAATCATATGAAATTGATTTGGACTCAAACTTATGGTTTAATTGTAATGGAATTACATGAATGATTGATTTGTTGATTGTTGACAACTTGAAAAATATTGGTTGGACTGGATTGAATTAAGATCCAAAGAGGTTATTTCTGTTGATCATTGTGAAAGAAAGATTGTAGCTTTGTTCTTCTTGATTTCTTAAAAGATATTAATCGTGGAAAATGAAAGATTACATGGACTAACTATTGGAAATATAGATGTTTTGTTATATTATCTTCGCCCGAATTGGGAAGATATTGGATTGATTGATATTCGCCGTATGTGGCAAGATACTAAACCGTCCTCTTCTTTAGCGTGGCCGGGCGGGGGTCCTGGGTCACATAAAAGCTTGAGTTGAGGGGTGTGCACACTATAGGTTATTGGCCATTGAAATTCTTGGTAAACCGGCCGGGGCTCCCGTGTTTACATTATCATAGACCGGCGGTGACTCCCGGGTCTATCGTTTGCTAATTTAGTGGGTCGGCCGGGATTCCCGAATCCACTCTGACTTAGTCTTTGGATTATTTGATAACTCTTGTTCAATAGAATGATCTTTGGACTTCATAATAATTGATATTTATTCCTCGTTTTGTATTTGATTATCAAAGATAAATTATCATGAGTATGGGCTCAACGAATCGTTGTTAATATCTTAAGACACTCAAACGTAGTGACCGTTGTAACTTGTCACTCGATTGCTTTGTGATTTTTATTAGTGGTGAAACTTATTATTTATTCTATTTCGGCTCTATTCTTGTCTACATGGTTTACATGGTTATCTTACTTATCATGATCTTGTAACTTGATTTAAAACTTGAGGATTATGAACATTGAATATAATTGATCTGGCTTTGAGATACGAATATTTTGACTTCGAATGGATATAGATTGACACTTAGTTTTAAAAAGCGCGCCCAAGGCGCGCCTAGGCGCTAGGCGAGTGGAGGCGCCACCCAAAACGCATCCAACTAGTCAGGCGAGGCGACGCACGAGAGGCGACGCCAAGCGCGCGCTTTTGTCGCCTTCAGGGGAGGCTCAAGGCGCACCGCTTTGAGCGCTTTTCGCGATGAGGCGTGAGAGATGGTAGATCTGAGTTGAAATTTCAAAAAAAAGAGAAAATTTCTCAAAATAAAGCAAACCCAGCCTTGAAGAGCCTAATTTGAGCAAAAGCCCTAATATAATTGCATTCAATTGCTTCAATTTGGACCCTAAATCTAAACCCCCAAATTCTGAAGAAACCCTAGTTTGCGAGTGGAAAGGAATTACTCCGCCGCTGCTTTGTCGATCATGATAGACAACGCCGGCGAGCATTCTCCGGCACTTACTGCCGGCGTTGGTCGCCGCCCGCCCGGCCAAACGTGGGGCGGTTCTCTTCTCCTCTCCGTCTGCGTTTGGTGCTTTGTATTCTTTTTTTCTTTTTTTGATTGGGAGGCTCTCTTGGTCTTCGATGTGCTGGAGTATAAAAAAGCCCTAGAGTAAAAATGTTAAGTTCTATTTTTGCCTTTTTTATATCTCACTCTTTCTTTTTGTCTTTACTTGCCCTTAGGCCCTCATCAGTAACTTGTGACTTTTTTTTTTGAAAGAGAACAGTATACTAGTGCCTTAATAGTATGTCAGTTGTCAAATTCTCACTACATGAGCCTTTATTTTCCATTTTCTGTTTATTTCAAATAAAATATCTAAGTTTTAGTGAGGTTCTTTGAAAACAAAAAAATAATAATAAAGGTGCGCCTCGCCTACGAGATGCGTGCGCCTTCGCCTTGCGCCTCGCGCCTCCCCTCGCTTTGCGCTTTGCGCCTCGGTGCGCCTTGCGCCTTTTAAAACTAAGGATTGACATAAAAAGTTTTAAAAGGGGAACTTCAGATAAGAATATAATGAGAATTTGAGCTATACTTTTATCTTTTGGAATATATATTTCGATGCTTTGTTATTTTTGCTGTTAAGGTGGAGTGTTGGTACTCAGCTTTTGCTGATGTGTGTTGTATTTGCTTTTGTTTGTGGTTGTTGTTCTTTCCCTTGTGGGGTTGAACTTGTGATGACCCATATACTTTGCATAATGGCGAGCAGTTGACACTAGAGCAGGTTTCATGTTGGATTCACGATTGAGGTGAGGATGATAATTCATAGAGGACCCTTGTATATTGAAGTGTTTCAAATGTAAACATTTACTTAGGTTGATATATGTATTATTTAAGTTATTATTGTTAAAGTTCAGATTCAAGATATCTTTGATGAGTTTGTAATATTGAGTAGTTTCATTGGGTTTGATTCCGTCTTGAGGTTGTTTCCGCGAGAGCATCGATGATTTGGGTCTGGAGATTGAGAATATTATATTTTGTTGAGTTTGCATGCAGGTTTAAATTATTTCCCGTGTTTGGGTTGTCCAATTTTCAAAGGAAATTCTGCTGAAATTTCGAGTCAAATTATGAGATTGTTGTATTAAGGGTTATAGTAATTGAGGTTGAGGATCGAGGCGTTACAAAGATGGTATCTGAGCAACCCTGCGACCGTGTGTTGAGTAGCCACCTAGCGGGGGTAAAAGATCTTTAGGATTGAGATATGTGTTAAGATATAAGAGTTGATTATTGATTTGGGAGATAGTCATTCGGATTACAAAAGTATTTTGGAAAATTAGAGTTATGAGTTGAGTATTGTATGAAATATCATATTGAGGCATTTATAATTATTAGAAAGGAGATTGTTGGAGCTTAATTGATATTTAGGTTCTTAACAGCTAAGAATTGAGCAATGGATTATGGAGACAAAACATCAACTTGGGCCTTAATGAATTAGAATTTCTTTATTTAGACCTTGGGGATTGTTTTATTTGCCTGACGTCTGGGATATTGATATTGGTTTTGGTCTAGTTTTGTGATTATTTTTCGGATGCCAAACTCTTATATCTTTTTGATATGTTTCCATAATTTTTACAACTCAAATTGTGTTGTAATTGTGTATGACTTTTACTTATTGGATTGAAATATGAGTTTTGTTGCTTCAAATGAGGTAATTGGAATCCAATGCCAACGACTTTGCCCCTTTTGTATTCTTTGCTCCTCGATTTCGCGAGTCGGGTTGAAGTAGAGATTCAAAAATTGATGGCAGAATGGAGGCTGGACATCTAATATCTTGGCAACTTGAGATTTTTCTTTTGTTTAGATGGATTTGGCATATAAGTGGGAAACTTTCTCTTGATTAATTGCTTTAATGAATGTTGTTTGTTAAGTTGTTTTACTTATTGGTCCTTCAAATGCTTAATTTCAAGTTTCGAGGACGAAACTTCTTATATGGGTGGTAGAGTGTAACAACTCTAATTTTTAAGAGTGTTTTAATCATCATTATTAGTCAAAATTATATATTATTATATTTAAGTTGGAACTAATGATCTTCTAGTGTTGTGTTGGTGTTGATATTATATGTTATTTATACGTAGCAAGTAATACCTTAGACGCGTTTAATTATAATTTATAAGTTAATTATTTTATAAGCTTAATTATAATATTACTTTTCTGAAAATGAGTTTGAACGGTTTGGAGTTTGATTAAATATAGGCATATGTTAGTATAACATATTGGCAAGTATTTACAGAATTAAGTTAGTAAGTTGCATTGGAAATATTTTGGATTTTCATAGAAAAGAAAACCCGAAAATCCTAACCCCCCCTATGTCGGTTAATTGAGGACCCCAAAATCGAAAACCCCAGCCTTCATTTCTCTCTGGTGTTCCATTTTCCCCCAAACCCTTGTTTTCTCTGTCTTCCTCTCACCCCCTGTCTAGATGGCCTGACTCCCACCAGAGTTTTTCTACTTGCTCACCGGAGCCTCGGGCACTTTTTCTTGGTGCTGCTGCTACTCCTTTTCTCCGTCCTCTGTTCGTTTAGTAGTGGTGTTGCTGCACCCAACCGTGCTTCTTGGTGGTCCTGCCATCGCCAGGCCACCGCGTGCCGCCGCGGTGCTGCGGTTGTTGTGCGTGGTGCTGTTTCCTCCACTGTCGTGCGGTGCTGCTGCCGCCACTGTCGTGCGGTGCTGCCGCTCTATCGTGACCCATCATGAGGTGCCACACTCTTCATCTTCTTCTCTCTCTCTAGTTCTTCAGATTTATCTTATATTGTTTTGATTATTGGATTTTGAGTGTTGACATGTGAAATGAACTGAACTAGAACATCTAATTGGTTAGTTAAACTTCAGATATGAGTTTGCAGCAACTTTTATATCGTGATTCAATATTACATGTTTTAGGTGCTCAACACCTTATCCTTAGAGATATTGGAATTGGCTATGAATTATAGTTATTTGATTGAGTTGGACAATTTATTAGTACTAATAGAAATTTGTAGTACTATGCTTTATTGAGTTTCATTTTAGAATTGAAGATAGAAATGGTGGGCTAAATTATCCTTAAAACTAGTATTTATAGTAATTCTTGTCACTTGATTCTCCGATGTAGACTTTGGAAACGATAAACCTTCCATTATATACCATGTGAAATTTTTAGTTAGGTTTTAAGAGCATGAAGTAATAAGCTATTTTGATCCTTAATTGGCCTTAATGAGATGTTAGGTTACTCGTTAAAAGTTCTTATTGAATTGGTTAATGAGTTTCGATAGAGAGATGTGTTTTGTGAGACTTAAGAGTATGTAGATTATATTTTCGAAATTTACAAGCTTATGAGTTTATTATATTCAGTACTATAAAGCATGATATTCTTTGGATGCCTTGACTTACTTGGAATATGGATATGAAAAATTATGGAATTAAATTGTACTCCCTCCGTCCAAGGATACCTTTTACACTTTCCTTTTTCATCTGTCCCATAATACTCTTTACACTTCTATTTTTGGATATGACCCACTATTATTTTAATCCTTCTACCTTTTAAACATTGGCCCACACTCTCTCTCCTCCAAATAAAATAATAACACTCCTATTACATACCAACTCTAACCATGGCCCACATTCTCTCTCCTTAAAATAAAATAATACTACTTTTACTAAGTATTAACTCCTATCACATATACTTTTCAATAAAATAACAATTGATAACCAAACAACAACTTATCATCTAAAACTACATGCCTTGATAAGTGTTAAGAGTATTTTGGGACGGAGGGAGTATATGTTTATTATAGTTGCAAATCAGCTTGACTTCTAATTATTGGAAGTGGACATGGAATCATATGAAATTGATTTGGACTCAAACTTATGGTTTAATTGTAATGGAATTACATGAATGATTGATTTGTTGATTATTAACAACTTGAAAATATTGATTGGACTGGATTGAATTAAGACCTAAAGAGGTTATTTCTGTTGATCATTGTGAAAGAAAGATTGTACCCTTGTTCTTCTTGATTTCTTAAAAGATATTAATCGTGGAAAATGAAAGATTACATGGAATAACTATTGGAAATATAGATGTTTTGTTATATTATCTTCGCCCGAATTGGGAAGATATTGGATTGATTGATATTCGCCGTATGTGGTAAGATACTAAACCGTCCTCTTCTCTAACTTGGCCGGCCGGGGGTCCCGGGTCACATAAATGCTTGAGTTGAGGGGTGTGCACACTATAGGTTATTGGCCATTGAATTTCTTGGTAAACCAGCCTGGGCTCCCGGGTTTACATTATCATAGACCGGTCGGGACTCCCGGGTCTATCATTTGCTAATTTAGTGGGTCGACCGGGACTCTCGGATCCACTTTGACTTACTCTTTGGATTATTTGATAACTCGTATTCAATGGAATGATCTTTAGACTTGATAATAATTGATATTTATTCCTTGTTTTGTATTTGATTATCAAAGATGAATTACCATGAGTATGGGCTCAACGAATCGTTGTTAATATCTTAACACACTCAAACGTAGTGACCGTTGTAACTTGTCACTCGATTGCTTTGTGATTTCAGTGGTGAAACTTATTATTTATTCTATTTTGGCTCTATTCTTGTCTACATGGTTTACATGGTTATCTTACTTATCATGATCTTGTAACTTGATTTAGAACTTGAGGATTATGAACATTGAATATAATTGATCTGGCTTTGAGATACGAATACTCTGGCTTCGAATGGATATAGAGTGACATAGAAAGTTTTAAAAGGAGAACTTCAGATAATAATATAATGAGAATTTGAGCTATACTTTTATCTTTTGGAATATATATTTCGATGCTTTGTTATTTTTGCTGTTAAGGTGGAGTGTTGGTACTTAGCTTTTGATGATGTGTGTTGTATTTACTTTTTTATGGTTGTTGTTCTTTCCCTTATGGGGTTGAACCTGTGATGACCCATATACTTTGCATAATGGCGAGCAGTTTACACTAGAGCAGGTTTCATGTTGGATTCGCGATTGAGGTGAGGATGATAATTCATAGAGGGCCCTTGTATATTGAAGAGTTTCAAATGTAAACATTTACTTAGGTTGATATATGTATTATTTAAGTTATTATTGTTAAAGTTCAGATTCAAGATATCTTAGATGAGTTTGTAATATTGAGTAGTTTCATTGGGTTTGATTCCGTCTTGAGGTTGTTTCCGCGAGAGCGTCGATGATTTGGGTCTCGAGATTGAGAATATTATATGTTGTTGACTTTGCAAACAGGTTTAAATTATTTCCCATGTTTGGGTATTCTGCTGAAATTTCGAGTCAAATTATGAGATTGTTGTATTAAGGTTTATAGTACTTGAGGTTGAGGATCGGGGCGTTACATACATGGCTTCCCTCACTTAGCCCTAGAAATAGACTACTCACTCATGATATTAATGAACATAATAAACACAATCAAAGTAAAGGAACTCATCAAATTAAACTGAGTAAGAAATAATACCGAATGATTAAAGAACAAAGAAAGTGAAATCAACGATCTTTATAGTCTTTAAAGAGTAAAATGCATACAAAGCTAGACAGAAACTAAGTGTTTAACCTAATAAAATGAGCAATTCAAAGATCCATTAATTGAAATTAATTAAAATCCTATATATAGTGTTTGCAAAATTGACTAAAAAACACTAAAGGTATAAATTTTGGGAAACCGCCCGGTTAACTGGGCCAAACCGTTCGACAGGGCGGCAATGATTTTCTTCTACGACTTCAGCTGCAAATCCGCGCAATCGGGTGCGCAAGCACTTTTGGGGGTCTTTTTATTGCTCATTGGCCTAGGCCAATTGCGCCTAAGAGAACATAGCTCGCCTGGTCGGGCCGAACCGCCTGGTCGACCGGGCGAGAGCTTTTCTTCAGCTTGTGACGTGAATGCTTCCTCCAAACCACTTGACTTGCTTCCCGGGTTTGCTATAGGCTATGTGTGATCAACGGACTTTCCATCCGTGGCTAGATTAAGGCATGAAATGCATAATCTGCACAATAAATTATAAATGAACAAAACCAAGCCCAACCATATCAAATCACATAAATACGAGCTCAAAAGAGCTCAAAACAATACTCAATGCTAAGGGAATGGGGCTAAAAACTCTATATAAAATAGACATATCAAAATCCCCCAAGCTAACCTTTTGTTTGTCCCTAAGCAAAACAACACAAATGAGTTACAACATAAAATTGTTTCACCCCATAGAAAATCCAGTTCAAGAATATCAATGGACTCAAAATCAATCAAGAAGGCATGCATCATCATCAATCAATCATATCAATCCAACAACCAATCGCCGAGAAAGACAATCAAGCAAAGCCACTACGCATGTCATACAAATACTAAGATGGTGCTCGCCAAGGGAACACTCCTCTCATTTTTGTGGCAGGCAAAAGATGTGCCAGATCGCTCCCCGTTCCCACCATATGTCCCTTCCCAACTCACTACTCTCGTGTGTTTAGAAGGTAATAAGTGTCACTCGACCTAGTTCAATCGACTCAAAAAATGACACTCACTCTTTAGCTTTGATCCCTTGACTCACTTACAATTCAATAGGGCAACACAAAAAGATCATGAGAACTTTTAAAGGTTCTAATGGGGCTGAGGTTAAAGGTATGGAAAGAGTTTGGCAATGTGGTGGATAAACCAAGAATGGAGGAGCATAACTAGCAAAACTAGGCCAATGAGGCCCTCATAACTCCAAATACCAACATCTCAAGGCATCCATCTAAGAGGTCAGGTGAGTCTAGATGGTAGCCTGACCAAGCTCAAGGCATCCATCTAAGAGGTAAGGGTGTGTTGGCCATGCTCGAGGCGAATAAGAACTGCCATCATAGGGTCAATGGGTGCAGAAGAAGATGAGCCCTCCCCAATGGGCTGTCTATGGTATGTGCGGATAGGCCGCTGAGCAATGCGGTCTTGGCCACTCATAGGGAGGAGATAAGACCCAGCACAGGATCTAGGTGGGTCTGCACAGGGTCAGGGAGAAGGATAGACTATTTCCTTGAAACCAACCACCGAAACTTGCTCGCAAACTGAGAAGTTATCCACTTTGCATTGCTCAGTTAGTCTAAGCAAATCTCAGCCGGACCACACACTGCATTGTTTATGTCATGCACATACCCTAAGTGAACAGTAATGGCGGTAATGACGTTGCCCAAAATAATGGGTTGTCCCCTAGAGGTGCCGTCCTTAAAGATCACAGGAAAAACGGTGGCAATCTTATTAAGTTGGGACACAATTAGGGTAGGGAGACACAAAGAATACTCAAGGTTGGGGAGTTTCCTATCACTAGGCTCACCAACCAACCTGGACTTTGATTCTTATTATTCCTATCGGATTTCAAAACCATAAGGATTGTTCCTATCCGGAAAATCTCCTGCTTTTGGCAGGAGTGGGGCTCAGCATCCCCAAAAAGGGTTGAGCCTAAAAATCGCTGCAAGTAGTGAAGACTAGGAAAATGCAGATGTCCAACAGTCATGTGCTGAGTATTATACTTAGTATCCCCTGTAAATGCCTCCCACAAAACGGTAATGATGACATGGCGAGGGGGTCGAGTCTCACCTGTAAGAGGCAGGCCAAATGTTGCTGCTAATTAGCCTAAGGTAAGCTCCTAATCCTCACCCATAAGGCGAAATTGGATAGCTTGATTATTCTTTCCTACTTCCAAGGAACTCAAAAATTCAACTGTAAGATGTGAATATGTCCAATAAAACATACCAAACATAGAACCCAAACCCAGTTTCTCAAACAAAGTTTTTGTTTCACCGTAGATACCAAGTGCATGCAAATAATTTGAGTCAACAAATCGGGTAGGGGAAATTGTTCGGTATTTGAGTTATTTTAATCTTTCTTTTTGTTCCAAATCTTTAATTATTACATGAGCAAAGAAGGAATTTAAGTGCTTGATTCACCCCGTTCTTGTTGCCTTCGCTTGTTGGGTCTTCTAGACATGGTGAAAAGAAGAAGTTTTTTTTTGTGGGGAGGAGAAATAATGTGAGGTGAGAAAAGGATGGAGAAATAATGGGGTTTTTGTGAGAAAAGATGGAGGAAATTGAGTGGGGAAGAAGAAATTTGTGAGAGATAAAGGTAGGAAAAAGGGGGAGGTATGGAGGTTGGAGGAGTGAAAGAGGGAGAATTAGAGAGGATGAAGAGTGGGAGAAGATGAAAGAAGGTGAGAAAATAAAGAGGGTCGGCGTTATAAACGAAGGCAACTCATATTTGGAGACAAACAGGGCTCGCCCGGTGGGGTGAAATTCAGCTGGCCCGTGCAGACTATGCCCGGCCCACCGGGCGACTATTACTTAGTCGTTTTTTAGAGTTTTTTTTTCTTGCTGCTCAAAATTGTTTGCGCACTGGTTGGGCGAGTTAGCCCGGTCCGCCGTGCGACAATCACTTAGCATATTTTTTTCTACTTTTTCTGCTTCGCCTAAAATCGCTCAGTGACCTGGTAGCGCAAAAGTGGCCCGATAGGGCGGAATTCAGCTTGCCAGGTCGGGCAGGCCCGCTTGACGACCGAGCGACTTTACTTTGCTCTTTTTCTGTGTCACATTCTTCCCACGTAGTGATATAGACTCCCAGCACACACTAAGCTCGCCCAAAAATCAGTACACTCTCTCTCGCTTCTCTAAAACAATAAGAAAAGTAATCTACACTAGTGAAGAAAAATAAAATAAAAGAAAAGGAAACGGTTTGCCTCCCTCAAAGCACTGGTTTCGAAAGGTCCCACACGACCATGGTATACTTCAATCTGAGGGAGCTTGGAGGTAGATAACCTCTACTTGGCTTGTGAAAGCGCCCTCATGGTGCAGCTTCAGTGACCATTCACTATGAATTTCGTCCCCTCTTCATTAGCCACTTCAATGTCTCCATGTGCCTTCGCATCAGTGGCATCAAACAACCCAGACCACCTTGACTTAAGCTTTCTAGGGAAAAGCCTTAGTCTAGAATTATACAATGGAACCTCATCACCAACATGAAATTCTCGCTTCTCAATCATCTTGTCATGAAACCTCTTCGTCTGTTTATTGTAAAGCATGTTATTCTCATATGCTTCCAGTCGAAGCTCATCTAGCTCATTTAGTTGAAGAAGTCTTGCTTTACCCGCAGCTTCTAAATTTATGTTGATTTCTTTTACTGTAACAACTGGTCATGTCGACCAGCTTACAGAGGATTTATGCACAGCGGAATTATATAAAGAATCTGATCGAGTCGACCAACTGCTACCATCACACTCACTGAACTATATCAGAGAATATGGAAACTAATATCCCAACTCTATTTAATATGAATTAAATATTACAACAACGCTTTGATTCTCAGACTCTATAAATTCCTCTGCCAAATCCGACAGAGTTTCCTTTGAAAATATATTAACCCTAAAGCGGGAAAGAAGTTAGACCTGCTCACAATTACAATAAAATAAAATATTCCCAATTCCAACACCCAACAGCCTCAACGCTTTCGCGGAGCAATACCAAGAGACAATCAAGCGCATTAAAGCCTCTTAAATATAAAAATGGAAAACAACTAATTAACGACTAACTATTACAAGCTTGAGCGACCTTGCTTCAAAATACAAATTAATACACGCAATCGTACTTCTAGCATTCACGAACCTTCAACTGTAAATAATAAACTTCACGTCTTAAACCTGCAACAATTAAGCCACTGCCACCCACCAAGTGACAGGCCACAAAAATGACAAAATAAAACGTACACACATCAGCAAAGCTGAGTACTAACCCGTCAAATAGATTTAAAACAGACTTTGGTGCTCATTTACTTGAAAACCATTCCATTACATTTACAACAACAAAGCAACAATAATAACAATAGTAATGACAGTAGCAACCAATACCCTTGGTGACTTCATAGTTCTTTATAGAACGATCTTCAACAAACATGCTTTATACTTGTCATCCAATACTCTTGGAGACTTCACATTTCTTTACAGAATAATCACAATAGCATCACATGATTTAAAGTTGTCATTCAATACCCTTGGAGATCTCACGATTCACGCGAAATAATCTTTTACAGACATTCATATATTTTACGTTATTTTAACACAATCATTTGGCAATAGGTAAGGGAACGACGCGAAGGTAGCAACACCACATTGCAAACACATCGCTTGTCGGGGAACATCTTCCGGCCAGATACAAGGCCTACCGTAGTCATTAGTGTATACACCCCTTGAAGCAACCCAACAGAGGTAATACTTCTAAGGCGACTCTCATAAAACCCCACCAGAGGGTTTCCCCTTAAGGCACTCCACTAGAGAGTAATCCTTAAAGTCCTTAGGGTCGACCACCACAGAAGCCCTAAGCCTTTCGTCATGTGTTCATAACCTATAAGGGGCCCACCAGAAGCGATCCACATTGGCTCCTTCTAATCTTTCCCATTCTTTCGCTTTACATGATTTGTTCTTTAATCACTTTCGTTTTCAACAATACAGTTTCTATAACCAATACGACAACAAGTTATGTTATGAATTGAACCATGAACCACAAGACATCTAAGCAATCGATATCCAATAAAACAGGGTTCATGCTATAACATAACTTGAATTCCAAATTAACATAATCGATAACGAACTATTCACATATCAAACTCGTAATTGCGTGGACCGACTCTACCTCATATCTAATTAGTAAACCTTTCAACCAATAACTGATGCTTCTTTAAACTTATGCTTACTTACCTATTAAAACTTGTTACTAACTCACTTTAGTGAACCCTAATCGTACAATCAGACTTCATTAATTATATTAATCCACTTATAGATATTAAACTGGAATCCCTTTTTAAACACGACCTCAATAATCTATTCCATACTTAATTAAACTATCTCCAACAATCTCCATATTTTCAGCAATGACTACTTAATACTGTTTCTGAGCTCATGTGAGGGAACTAATTAAGTTATTTCACTTTTATAGTCTAGTCAAACAATTATTCTTCAAAACACCCTTGAACAAATCCAGTAAGATTATGCTACTTTCATAAACTAATTCTTTTATTCCGTGACTACACTTCAAGTAAACTTTCATCTAATTAAACATTCACTTATATATATTTCCAAAGAAACCTCGCTAATGGATTTTATGAGTTATTAAACTACCTTTTATGATCTCCACATTATTGATAATGATTATTCAATCCCTTTCCCAACTTTAAGTGAGTGAACTTACATAATCAATTCACCTAACATATAGTTAACTAATCAACACATTATCGTTATAAACTTCTTAATTGCTATCTTTTACGCTTATAACTCAGAACTTGAATTACTACTATATAGGACAACATGGATACTATTTAGAGATAAAAAGAATTCTATCAACATTAGAACCAAATAAACTTTGATTACCTCCTACCAACTAATAAAATTTGAACTCCCAAAAACTATAAGTCTTCTTAATCAAAATAATTATTGTTATAAATCGAATTTTAAATACAGGTTGACATCTAAAACTCACGGAACTCAAAGTATTAGTTTTAGAGTGCGAATTTAGAATGACATTATACCTTGTAAACATTTAAAGTTCTCTAAACTATCTCAATTGACATTCCCTAAATAATTATATCTAACTGATTGACCAAATTACTTATCACAATCAAAACAAGAATGTAACCTATTTCACAAATATAATCTCTACATATAACCAAGTTACTTATGTGATATTCAAGAAACTTTCAAACAACACTAATTATAATTATAAACTGGTTTCCTTTACAACTTAACTAATAAAACCATAAACTAATTAAGTTCCATGAAATCAAACTAGTGAAAGACTAATACACATATCACCATAATCCAACTTTTATCCAATTCCAAGTAAATTAATGAGGTTTCTTTACTAATGTATGGAAGAAATCAGTTTATGAAACTTGAAAAATAATCACATACCACATCTACTACAATAACATCAATAATCATAATTGAACAACAAAAGGAACAGTAATAACACAAGATTAACAATAATTACTATAATACCCCTCATAATTGCTTTAAAGGGATTTAGCAGGCTACTCATTCAACAAGATGCATCTTTCTTTTAGGGAGCTTATTTCCTTAGTTACTCCACAGTTAAGCGTGCTTGGCTGGGAGTAGTCCAGGGATGGGTGACCTCAAGGGAAGTTTCTCGGGGTGCGCATGAGTGAGGACAAAATGCGTCCGACGAACTTGTGTTGGTTATTGAGGACAGTTGTTGGCCCTAGATGCGCATTGGTGACGATATACTCGACTCCGTATGGGTCGGGGTGTTACAAATGGTATCAGAGCAACCCTGCGACTGCGTGTTGGGGCGACCCTAAGGCCGTAAGGCCGAATATTAGGAGTCCTCAAGCGCCTAGTGGGGGAGGATTCTGGGGCTGCATTGTCATAAGGAGCGTCCCAGAGGTCGTCAGACCGAAAATATATGGAGTCTCCTGCGATCAGTCTTCAGGCTGGGGCGACCCACAGGCCGTATGCCGAATATGTGGAGTCCTCAGGCGCAACGAGGGCGTTGCTGTTCTCAAGTGGGGGTGTATGTAATACCCCTCATGATTGCTTTAAAGGGATTTAGCAGGCTACTCATTCCAACAAGATGCATCTTTCTTTTAGGGAGCATATTTCCTTAGTTACTCCACTGTTAAACGTGCTTGGCTTAGAGTAGTCCAGGGATGGGTGACCTCCTGGGAAGTTTCTCGGGGTGCACATGGGTGAGGACAAAATGTGTCGGAAGAACTTGTGTTGGTTATTGAGGACAGTTGTTGGCCTTGGATGCGCATTGGTGACGATATACTCGATTCCGTGTGGGTCGGGGTGCTACAAATGGTATCAGAGCAACCATGCGACCGCGTGTTGGGGCGACCCTAAGGCCGAATATTAGTAGTCCTCAAGCGCCTAGTGGTGGAGGATTCCAGGGCTGCATTGTCATAAGGAGCGACCTAGAGGTCGTCAGACCAAATATCTGGAGTCTCCGGCGATCAGTCTTCAGGCTGGGGCGACCCACAGGTCGCATGCCGAATATGTGGAGTCCTTAGGCATAACGAGGGCGTTGCTGTTCTCAAGTGGGGGTGTATGTAATACCCCTCATGATTGCTTCAAAGGGATTTAGCAGGTTACTCATTCCAACATGATGCATCTTTCTTTTAGGGAACTTATTTCCTTAGTTACTCCACAGTTAAGCGTGCTTAGCTGGGAGTAGTCCAGGGATGGGTCACCTCATGGGAAGTTTTTCGGGGTGCGCATGAGTGAGGACAAAATGCGTCGTAAGAACTTATGTTGGTTATTGAGGACAATTGTTAGCCCTGGATGCGCATTGGTGACGATATACTCGACTCCATATGGGTCGGGGTGTTACAATTACAATCAACAACCAAAGCAACACTAACAGCACAAGAACAACAACAATTACAACACCACCATACGCACAACACATAGGGAGGGGAAGTACCCTTTTCGCCCGACCATCTCACGGCGGCAGACGACGCCACACACGACGGCAGGACAGCAGCAACACGGCGGCAGCGACGACGACGACGACACCACGCTCGAGGTAGCACCAGCGAACCAGTTTAGGGGAGGAGAAGATACGGGCAGCGACACCAACAAACAAGAAGAGAAGAAGAAAAGGGGAAGAACAGCGTTGGCTAGCAGCGCCAACAACGCCGGCAAGAACGACGGCGAGACAGGGCGGCGCGGCGCGGCGTCCAGCGCAACGCAGAGAGGCGAGAGAGACACGAGTGAGAGAGAGAAATTGGGGTTTAGGGATTTTGGATTTCTCCAATTGAAATCATAAAATGGGATAAAGGTTGGTTGACTTAATTGAGAAGTTTGCCATGTCAAGGTTGAATCCTTTTTGCTGGCTTGATTCGAGAAGGACACGAAGAAGAGGAAGGAGGAGTTGTGCCAAATGAAGAGGATGACATGAGGAGGAGAGAGAAAATAAGGGATGGGGTTTCTCTTCTTTCTTTTTTTTTTCTTCTTTTGGACTATACAACTTACTCATTCGAATACCAAGATACATATACACTATAACTTAGAACACTCATTTAGTAAATAATATTCACATATTATAATATAACACACAACTATATTATAACTCCAAATAAATCAAAAGGATTTCAGAGATATAATAGAATAATGGGTTTTTCTACATAGTACCCCTGTGTTTTACGAAATTCTATGTTGTACCCGATATTTTTGAAATTTCCACGTTATACCCCTAAGCTTTCTTAGCGTTACACAAAATACCCTTATACACGATATCAAACAGTAGATTTTGGGACTTTCTTACCCTGTAGGCATAGTGTAGGATTTTTTAGCCTTGTTAGTTGACTGAGGTTTGGGATATGATCTGATAAATTGAAGACTAAATGAGGTTTGGAGTAGGATTTTCTATTACTGTGGGTATTTTGTATGACATTTAGAAAGTTTAGGGGTACGATGTGGAGAGTTCAAAAAGGTTAAGTACAACATAGAATTTCGAAAAACACAGGGGCACTATGTAGAAAAAACCTAGAATAATTTAGCTATCAAATAACCAGCTTGTGCTTAAACGTACATTAAAATATTATTTACTACATATAAATAAAATATTATATTAGCACCAACAAAATAATAGCAGCATTAGCAAATATAAATTCATATTTCAACTTAAATAAAATAAGAGTGTTTAATATATAATTCAGTTAATAATTATAATTAGCAACAAATAAAACAGTTTACAAATCGGGAATATTACACTCTACCACCCTTATAAGAAGTTTCGGCCTCGAAACTTACAAACAGTTATTTAAAAAACAACAACTTCAACAAATAATCAAAGGAAACTTCACACTCATGTGGCAAATTCATTTCAATAAAATAGAAATATCAAACTCCTAAGATATTAAGCATCCAGCCTCCATTCTACCATCATCTTTTGCATCTCTACTTCAACTTGACTCGCGAAATCAAGGAGCAAAGAAGACAAAAGGGGCAAACTTGTTGGCAATGGATTCTAATAATCTCATTTGCAGAGATTTCGTTTGAAATTCTTTCAAACTATTCGAACAATAAAAGTTCCATAACATTCACATTTCAATCCACTAAATAAAAGTCATACGCAAATACAACGTATCACATGAAATACAACACAATTTGACGTCTAAAGATTATAAAAAGTATGAGAATAAGACCACCCTTAATGGAATGTTTGTCCACGAACTTCAGAATGAACAACTATGAATTGAGGTCATGCCATAAGAATAGAAGAGTTTGATATCGAATGACAATCATGGAATTAAACCAAAACAAAAATAAGTCATTTTCCTCATTAATGGTTTAAGTTAGAGGTGTCAATCTGGGTCACTGGGTGGGTTTGGGTTGACCCAACCTGGGTCGGAATTATTTGGGTCGGAATAATCTGGGTGAGAGTGTGCCATGGGTAGGAACTGGGTGGGTCGGGTGGACTTGGGTCGGGTTCAACTAGGTGAGGGGGCTCTCGGAACTGGGTCGGCCGGTATCTGGGTTGGGTGAATTTGGGTCGAAATGGAATAAGGTGAAGTCGGCCCAAATCGGCTTTCGGAATAACTTTGGTCGGAATAACTTGGGTCAGAAGAAATCGGCTTTCGGAATGACTTGGGTAGGAAGAAATCGGCTTTCGGAATGACCTGGGTCGGAATAAATCAACTTTCGGAATGACTTTGGTCGGAAGAAATCGGTATCGGAATGACTTGGGTCGGAATAAATCGGCTTTCGGAATGACTTGGGTCGGAAAAAATTGGTATCAGAATGACTTGGGTCGGAATAAATCGGCTCTCGATAGGACTTGGGTCGACTGAAGCCTCAATCCGGCCGGTGCATTGACTTGGGTCGGAACAAATCGGCTCTCAGAATGACTTGAGTCGGAATGAATCGTCTCTCGGAACAAGGCGACATCGGGTGCGATTGGGTCGGCTTAGAATAACTTAGGTGGAGTTTGTTTAGCTGTAGCCGTCTTTCGAGCGGACTTGGACTTTTGGAGAGCCTAATGTTTACAATTGCCGTTTTGGCATTTTCATATATTATATTATATATATATATATTAAATTACGAAGTCGAAAGGTATAACAATTAACATGTGATATAGTGATATACTGATATTATGAATTGTGATTGAGTCATTGTAAATTTTGTGATAATACATTGATACTTATATTACTAATTTAAAAAGTTACCAAACTAAGACTTATAATTTATATAGTTATATTATTGGCTATTGTCCATCGGGTTATTCTTATTCATGATTGCATATTTGCATAATTGCATTATTACATACACATTAAAGATTTAAAGTTATTGAATTTAATCATTAAAGAATAATGATCAAAATATCAAATATTCAAATATCAATCATCAAATGAATGAATGATCACATGATTAATACTTAGAGTTGGTACTTTGTCATTTGTGACAACTAACATGTCTAACAAGTATTCAAGTATCACCATAAGGGCTAAGGCATAAGTCCATACCGATTATTGATTAGAGTCAATAAACTATTAAACTTAAACATTTAGTTAGTTAGTGACTTACTCACTCTGATGAAGATGATAACTGTGATCAACGTTAATCGAATATGAAGATGATGACTGTGATCAAGATGATACATAATCATATCAGTAGAGGATGAAATATTGAAACTATGAAAGTAGATCATAGTTAATGCCAATCATATCAGTGGAGGATCAAGATCGTTGATGTTTCGGTTGTTGATATTAAAAGACATTAACATAGGAGGCGATCTTATTAAACGGTCCATATTTGGAAAACCACATTACGGTTATTTATCTTACAAAATAGGGCTCGATGTTATTACATGATTCATAATAACCGAAGCATCATTAGATTAGATTGATCGACTTTCGTTAAGTTAAGGTTCACATAAATCAAATGATCATAAGATTGATTGTCTTTGACATTAATCAAAATATCTAATTGAACTTAAACAAGGTCATATTGGATTATATTACTCCCTCCGTTTTCTTTTGTTCTTCCTATTTGGAATCTTTATGTGAGAGCAAATTGGTCAAAGTAGGAAGAACATTCGGAAACAGAGAGAGTATCTATCAATGTAAGCTGATAAGGTAATTGAAAATAGCAATGATCCATCTAAGTGAACCTTGATTAAGCTTTGTCTATTTACAGTACAAAACATATTACTAAAGCGAAACAAGTTGATTAGTGAAGTTGTTATTAGCTTATTCAAATAGATGAAAGTTATGTGAATACATCGAAACATATAAACAAATTGAAACAATTTGTTATTGCATAAGAGTAATGTATGCTGATATTGGATTAGGTCAATTTATT
Source organism: Beta corolliflora (assembly GCA_947648045.1). Taxonomy (NCBI): domain Eukaryota; kingdom Viridiplantae; phylum Streptophyta; class Magnoliopsida; order Caryophyllales; family Amaranthaceae; genus Beta; species Beta corolliflora. Next base: position 31,188 of record CANSZD010002449.1, read on the forward strand.
GATATAAGTCGATAAGCTAATTGTTGTGATATAAATATCTAACGCTTCGATTAACCAAGCACGGGGATCTCGCTGCCCGGGGATCTCCAAATCATGTACCGACAAATGAGACTATGATACAAATAGACAATAGACACAAGCAAATATTGGTTAAACAAATGATATAAATTATGAAAAATTTGGTTACTAATGAACATAAATTATTATGGTTATACAGTAATGGGGTTATAGGGTATGAAAGTTGGGGTTTAGAAATTTGGATTTCGGAGTATGGAATTTGGGGTTTAGAATGAAAATTTAGGGGGGAAGTTTCCCTCCAAAAATGTGAATGCATTTACCAAGAGAAAAAAGCGGGAAACTCCAACAAAGATACTTTAAAAAAGAATGTCAGGTAAAGTTTTTGATTTCTTTTCTCTCTTTCTCTTTCCTTATGAATCTCCCTGGACCATCAGACCCCAACATCCAAGACCCACTTCTCTTGTTCACCACCTCTCCACCCTATCACCACCAACCTCTGTCAGAGATCAACAAGCCGGCTAACATCACCATTATATTTCTCTTTTCTTTCTGTTCTATTTTTCTGTTCACTTTTGGAATTTGTTTTCGGTCTTTCTTTGCTAGATCTGGGGCTTTAAGTTGTTAACTTTGAGTTTTTATTTAGTTTTGGGATCTAATTTGAGTTATTTTATTGAGGAATTTGAGTGTTGGGAGCTTGATACAGCACTGATCCTTTAAACAAAAAGCCTAATTACTTGTACTCAGAGAACAAAGGTGTATGTCCTTACTTTCTCTCTTTATTATCATAATTTTAGAGATTAGTCCTGCTTTTATGTATGTAAATTTTTTGAGTGGTTTGTTTATAAAGTTCAGTGTGTTTTTTGCGAAATATAATGTGGAAAATTATCACCACCCTCTACCTCTACTCAAGTTCTTATTTCAAAGCACTGATGTCGAAGACTTGGGCTTTTCCAGATCCGACGAGGTCGAAGTTTTAGATGGCCAAAATCGAAGACAACTTCAGATTCTCAGTTTGTCACGCAAAATTCTTCCTATTTCTACTTCCCCTCTTAGATTTTCAGTTTTCAAGATCAGATTTTCTCTAGATTTTTATTTATTTTGATTTTACTTAAAAGTTGTTGATTAAATGTTTATGTTTTAATGTTGACAATGTCAACATCTGTTAATTTGGGTTAATCTCCATTTCTTTATACAACCTAGAGCAATGTTTCAAAGTTCGGGTTTTTCGCAGTGGTGGTGGTTTGTGGTGATGTTTCGAAGGTCTGGGAGCGGAGTAAGGTTGTTCGAGGTTGCTGGTGGTGCTTGTACGGTCTGGTGGGGATTCAAAGATCTGGGTGGCGCTGTGGCTGCGCTTGCTCTTCTAAATTTTTGGGCTTTCGCCTCTTTAGTGGCCTTCCTTTTTGGATGCTTTTGTTGCTTTTTTATATGTAAATATTTGATGGAAGATATGGTTTTGTTGCTTTCGGTTGATGAAATGCTTCCCCTTCTACATTATGAAAAGTTTCTCTGTTTTTGGTTTTTGATTGTTTTTGTTTTTCTTTCTTTTTTCTTTTGGTGGTTGAAGGTTTGGCTATTATAATCTTTTGATCTCAATTTCTTTTTGTTGATTTCAAGTTTAAGTTTCTTTATGGCGGTGGCCGGTGGTTGATGTCAAGGTAGTTATTACTTATAACTAAAATAAACTTATATCTCATATTTTTGTAAAAGTTTGATAGATTTGAAATTATCAATTTATCATGAAAAAAAGCTATAATGTCATAAATTCATAGAGGATGGCTCAAAGGATGGTGCCTGTGCAGGTGATAGTAATATACCACTGTTCAATGGGAATATTAGTAAATGACTATATCTGCATCACTAATTACAAAGAATTGAAACAAGAGAGTATATATTCCACTTGTAGGTACTGAATTAGTGATATAACCATCTCATAGATGGACCAAATTTTTGCCCATCTAACTCTACACTATTAAAATTACACTAACACTATGGCTCCGTTTCGTTGGATGTAAAATATTTTACAATGGAAATTGCAAAGCTAATTTAGAAATTTTGGAGTGATATATCAATGTTTATTTTCTTTGTATAGTGTACGGTATATGCACCTTTATAAAATATGATCTTTTATAGTTTTGTTTGGGTACTTCATAATTGATGGAGTAAACATATTGCAAAATGTTACTTGCTTGCGTCCATCTTCTAGTAGTTCTTAATTTTGCCAAATAATACTTTTAGAGATCTTAATTATGTCCTAACAAATAATATTTGTTAATTACTTCGGTTTTTTCACCAAATACCCCGGACAAATAAATTTATTCACCAAATACCCCCACTTTTTTTCGAATTCACCAGATACCCCTGACCTTTAAAAAAATTCACCAGATGCCCAAATGACTAACGGCGGTTAACTCCGTTAGTCATTAACCCTAAAAAACCCTAATTAACCTTAATTAAACCCTAAAAAACCCTAATTAACCTTAATTAAGCCCTAAAAACCCTAACTCTAAAAACCTTAAAAGCCCACCAGCCCACCACCCCCCCCAACCACCCCAAGCCCACCACCCCCACTCACAACAACCCCTCCCCCTCCCTGCTTGTCGGCCACCCGCTCAACTCCTTCCCCTCCCCACCTACTCGTTGGCCACTCGCCGACCCCCTCCCCCTCCCCGATGTGGGCCACCCGCCGAACTCCCTCCTCTCCCCACCTTCGGTGTCGCCCACTCGCTGAACCCCCTCCCCTCCCTACCCGATGTCGGTCTGTCGCGAACCCCCTCCCTTCCCTTCCCTTCGCAGCCGTCTCACGACCTCCCTCCCTCCCCCTTCCCTTTGCGCACCCTCGAAACCCCTTGAAACCATCGCACCCGAAACCCCTTCAAACCCTCGCACTCCGAAACCCTTTCAAGCCCTTCAAACCGTCGATTTTTTGCGGGGAAAGGGAAGGGGAGGGGGTTCCGCGTTTGCGGGGGAAGGGGGAAGGGGGGGTTGGGCGACGTTTGCGGGGGTGGGGTTAGGATTCGACGGGGGTGGGGGAGGGGTGGGGGAATTCGACAAGGGTGGGGAGTTCGGCAAGGGGGATGCGGGAGGGGGGCGGCGGGCGGGGGTGGTCGGGAGGGGGGCGGCGGGCGGCGGGGAGGGGGCTGGTGGGGTTGGAGTTGTGGGGGTGGGGGTGGTGGGGCAAGGGGGTGGGGTGGGAGGGTGGTGGGCTTGGGGGTGGGTTTAGGGTTAGTTAGGGTTTTAGGGTTAGTTAGAGTTTTAGGGTTTAATTAGGTTAATTAATTATCGGAGCACTAACGTCCGTTAGCCAAAAAGGGCATTTTTGGTATTTTTTGAAATGTCGGGGTATTTGGTGAATTTTTTTAAAGGTCGGGGTATTTGGTGAATTTTGAAAAAAGTGGGGGTATTTGATGAATAAATTTATTTGTCGGGGTATTTGGTGAGAAAACCGTAATTACTTTGACCAAACAAAGTGACGAATATTTTCTGTTCAAAAAATAAAATTGACCAACAAAACAATATCTTTTGAACTACTCATTAGTGAAGTTGGGTCGGAATGGTTTTGGGTCGGGTTGTATTGGGTCGGAATGGTTTTGTGTCGGGTTTAGTTGGGTCGGGTGGTAACTCAGTTGGGTCACAACTGGGTTGGTTGATAACTGGGTTGGGTCACAATCGGGTCGGTGATAACTGGGATGGGTCAAAACTGGGTTGGGTGATAACTGGATTGGGTAACAACTTGGATAGGTGATAATTGGGTGGGTTTAACTGGGTCATTGGCGGGTGAAGTTGGGTGCGGGTTAGTTTTGGGTCGGAAACATGTCGTGTCTGGGTCGTTGTTCATGGGTGCAACAGGCCACGGGTCTACCTGGGTCGGCCCAGTTCAGGTTGGGTTACCAATTCCACCGGTTTAACTGGGCACAGGTGGACGCTGGGTCGGAATGGGTCGGCTTTCCAACCGACCACTCTCGGCTCGGAACAGGTTGGGTCTGGGTCGCATGCGGGTTCACCCGTGGGTCGGCCCAGTTTTTGACACCTCTAGTTTAAGTCGATTGATCCTGAAATACGAGGGTTATGGGCCAACTACACTTCTGCTACACTACTCTGATCAAGAAGATCACGCAGGCACATAAGTTCACTTAAACAGAAACATAGAATACATATGCAAGCGCAAACACTCTCAACGGCTTGGTTCATATATGCCTAAATTTTATCTGATCCATTCAACTTATTATAACCCTTACACCACTTTATGAAGATCGTAGCGCACCCGAGAGTAACCATGCTCTGATACCATTTGTAACTGCCGGTCATCTAGACCAGCTTACAAAGGATTAATGCATAGCGGAATTAAATAAAGAATCTGATCGAGTCGGCCAATTGCTACCATCACACTCACTGAACTATATCAGAGAATGTGGAAACTAATATCCCAACTCTATTTAATTTGAATTAACTATTACAACAACGCTTTGATTCACATACTCTATAAATTCCTCTGCCAAATCTGATAGAGTTTCCTTTGAAAATATATTAACCCTAAAGCGGGAAAGAACTTAGACCTGCTCACAATTACAATTAAATAAAATATTCCTAATTCCAATACCCAACAGCCTCAATTTTTTCGCTGAGCAATACCAAGAGAGAATCAAGCGCATTAACGCCTCTTAAATATTAAAATGAAAAACAACTAATTAACGACTAACTATTACAAGATTGAGCGACCTCGCTTCAAAATACAAATTAAAACACGTAATCATACTTATGGCATTCACGAACCTTCAACTGTAAATAATAAACTTCACGTCTTAAACCTGCAACAATTAAGACACTGCCACCCACCAAGTGACAGGCCACAAAATTGACAAAACAAAACTTACACACATCAGCAAAGCTGAGTACTAACCCATCAAATAGATTTAAAACATGCTTTGGTGCTCCTTTACTTGAAAACCATTCCATTACGTGAACAACAGCAAAGCAACAATAATAACAATACTAATGACAATAGCAACCAATACCCTTGGTGACTTCACAGTTCTATATAGAACGATCTTCAACAAACAAGCTTTATACTTGTCATCCAATACTCTTGGAGACTTCACATTTCTTTACAGAATAATCACAATAGCATCACATGCTTTAAACTTGTCATCCAATACCCTTGGAGACCTCACGGTTCCCGCGGAATAATCTTTATTCCTTTAATCAATTTTTTTACAGACATTCATATACTTTACGTTATTTTAACACAATCATTTGGCAATAGGTAAGGAAACGACGCGAAGGTAGCAACACCAGATTGCAAACACATCGCTTGTCGGGGAACGTCTTCCCACCTGATACAAGGCCTACCGTAGTCATTAGTGTATACACCCCTTTTAGCAACCCACCAGAGGTAATACTTCCAAGGCGACTCTCATAATAGCCCACCAGAGGGTTTCCCCTTAAGGCACTCCACCAGAGAGTATTCCTTAAGGTCCTTAGGGTCGACCACCAGAGAAGCCCTAAGCCTTTCGTCATGTGTTCATAACCTATGAGGGGCCCACCAGAAGCGATCCTCATTGGCTCCTTCTAACCTTTCCCATTCTTTCACTTTACATGATTAGTTCTTTAATCACTTTCGTTTTCAACAATACAGTTTCTATAACCAATACGACAACATGTTATGTTATGAATTGAACCATGAACCACAAGACATGTACGCAATCCATATCCTTTTAAACAAGGTTCATGCTATAACATAACTTGAATTCCAAATTAACATAATCGATAACGAACTATTCACATATCAAACTCGTAATTGTGTGGACCGACTCTACCTCATATCTAATTAGTAAACCTTTTAACCAATAACTGATGCTTCTATAAACTTATGCTTACTTACCTATTAAAACTTGTTACTAAGTCACTTTAGTGAACTCTAATCATAAAATCAGACTTCATTAATTGTATTAATCCACTTATAGATATTAAACTGGAATACCTTTTTAAACACGACCTCAATAATCTATTCCATACTTAATTAAACTATCTCCAATAATCTCCATATTTTTAGCAATAATCTCCATACTGTTCCGGAGGTCATGTGAGGAAACTAATTAATTTATTTCACTTTTATAGTCTAGTCAAACAATTATTCTTCAAAACACCCTTGAACAAATCCAGTCAGATTATGCTACTTTCATAAACAAATTCTTTTATTCCGTGACTACACTTCAAGTAAACTTTTATCTAATTAAACATTCACTTATATATATTTCCAAATAAACGTCGCTAATGGATTTTATGAGTTATTAAACTACCTCTTATGATCTCCACATTATTGATAATGATTACTCAATCCCTTTCCCAACTTTAAGTGAGTGAACTTACACAATCAATTCACCTAACATATAGTTAGCTAATCAACACATTATACTTATAAACTTCTTAATTGCTATCTTTAACGCTTTTAACTCAGAACTTGAATTACTACTATATAGGACAACATGGATACTATTTAGAGATAAAAAGAATTCTATCAACATTAGAACCAAAAAAACTTTGATTACCTCCTACCAGCTAATAATATTTGAACTACCTAAAACTATAAGTCTTCTTAATCAAAATAATTCTTGTTATAAATCGAATTCTAAATATAGGTTGACATATAAAACTCACGGAACTCAAAGTATTAGTTTTAGAGTGCGAGTTTAGAATGACATTATACCTTGTAAACATTTAAAGCTCTCTAAACTATCTCAATTGACATTCCCTAAATAATTATATCTAACTGATTGACCAAATTACTTATCACAATCAAAACAAGAATGTAACCTATTTCACAAATATAATCTCTACATATAACCAAGTTACTTATGTGATATTCAAGAAACTTTCAAACAACACTAATTATAATTATAAACTGGTTTCCTTTACAACTTAACAAATAAACCATAAACTAATTAAGTTCCATGAAATCAAACTAGTGAAAGAGTAATACACATATCACCATAATCCAACTTCTATCCAATTCCAAGTAAATTAATGAGGTTTCTTTACTAATGTATGGAAGAAATCAGTTTATGAAACTTGAAAAATAATCACATACCACAGCTACTACAATAACGTCAATAATCACAATTGAACAACAAAAGGAACAGTAATAACACAAGATTAACAACAATTACAATCAACAACGAAAGCAACTATAATAGCACAAGAACAACAACAATTACAACACCACCATACGCACAACACATAGGGAGGGGAAGTAACTTTTTCGCCCGACCATCTCACGGCGGCAGACGAGGCCACACACGACGGCAGGACAGCAGCAACACGGCGGCAACGACGACGACGACACCACGCTCGAGGTAGCACCAGCGAACCAGAACAGGGGAGGGAGAAGATACGGGCAGCGACACCAACAAACAAGAAGAGAAGAAGAAAAGGGGAAGAACAGCGGTGGCTAGCAGCGACAACAGCACCGGCAAGAACGGCGGCGAGACAGGGCGGCGCGGCGTCCAGCGCAACGCAGAGAGGCGAGAGAGACACGAGTTAGAGAGAGAAATTGGGGTTTAGGGATTTTGGATTTCTCCAATTGAAATCATAAAATGGGATCAAGGTTGGTTTACATAATTGAGAAGTTTGCCATATCAAAGTTGAATCCTTTTTGCTGACTTGATTCGAGAAGGACACGAAGAAGAGTAAGGAGGAGCTGTACCAAATGAAGAGGATGACATGAGGAGGAGAGAGAAAATAAGAGAGGGGGTTTCTCTTCTTTCTTTTTTTTTTTTTCTTTTGGACTATACAACTTACTCATTCGAATACCAAGATACATATACACTATAACTTGGAACACTCATTTAGTAAATAATATTCACATATTATCATATAACACACAACTATATTATAACTCCAAATAAATCAAAAGGATTTCAGAAATATAATAGAATAATTTAGCTATCAAATAACCAGCTTGTGCTTAAACGTACATTAAAATATTATTTACTACATATGAATAAAATATTATATTAGCACCAATAAAATAATAGAAGAGCATATGCAAATATAAATTCATATTTCAACTTAAATAAAATAAGAGTGTTTAATATATAATTCAGTTAATAATTATAATTAGCAACAAATAAGACAGTTTACAAATCGGGGATATTACACTCTACCACCCTTATAAGAAGTTTCGTCCTCGAAACTTACAAACAGTTATTTAAAAAAACAACAACTTCAACAAATAATAAAAGGAAACTTCACACTCATGTGGCAAATTTATTTCAATAAAATAGAAATCTCAAACTCCTAAGATATTAAGCATCCAGCCTCCATTCTACCATCATCTTTTGCATCTCTACATCAACTTGACTCGCGAAATCAAGGAGAAAAGAAGACAAAAGGGGCAAACTTGTTGGCAATGGATTCTAATAATCTCATATGCAGAGATTTCGTTTGAAATTCTTTCAAACTATTCGAACTATAAAAGTTCCATAACATTCACATTTCAATCCACTAAATAAAAGTCATACGCAAATACAACACATTACATGAAATACAACACAATTTGACGTCTAAAGATCATAAAAAGTATGAGAATAAGACCACCCTTAATCGAAAGTTTGTCCACGAACTTCGGAATGAACAACTATGAATTGAGGTCATGCCATAAGAATAGAAGAGTTTGATATCGAATGCCAATCATGGAATTAAACCAAAACAAAAATAAGTCATTTTCCTCATTTATGGTTTAAGTCGATTGATCCTGAAATACGAGGGTTATGGGCCAACTACACTTCCGCAACGCTACTCTGATCAAGAAGATCACGCAGGCACATAAGTTCACATAAACAGAAACATAGAATACATATGCAAGCGCAAACACTCTCAACGGCTTGGTTCATATATGCCTAAATTTTATCTGATCCATTAAACCTATTTATAACCCTTACGCCACTTTATGAAGATCGTAGCGCACCCGAGAGTAACCATGCTCTGATACCATTTGTAACAGCCGGTCATCTCGACCAGCTTACAAAGGATTAATGCACAGCGGAATTAAATATCGAATCTGATCGAGTCGGCCAATTGCTACCATCACTCACTGAACTATATCAGAGAATGTGGAAACTAATATATGCCAACTCTATTTAATTTGAATTAACTATTACAACAACGCTTTGATTCTCAGACTCTATAAATTCCTTTGCCAAATCCGGTAGAGTTTCCTTTGAAAATTTATTAACCCTAAAGCGGGAAAGAACTTAGACCTGCTCATAATTACAATTAAATAAAATATTCCCAATTCCAACACCCAACAGCCTCAACGCTTTCGCTGAGCAATACCAAGAGAAAATCAAGTGCGTTAACGCCTCATAATATAAAAATGGAAAACAACTAATTAACGACTACTATTACAAGATTGAGTGACCTCGCTTTAAAATACAAATTAATACACGCACTACAAGAAAAGTGGCAATCAACGACGGCTAAAAGCCGTCGGTGATGGCCTAAAAAGCCGCCGCTAATTAATCAACGACGGCCAACTGTCGTTGATAGGCAGTCGGTAAAAAGATGGTCGCTGATACTAGAATCAACGACCGTCAAGCCGTCGGTGATATTTTTAACGACGGTTTCATGACAATCAGCGACGGTTTACAAAAGCCGACGTTGATCCCCAGTCAACGACTGTTTAAAGCAGACGGTGATTCAGCGACGGTTTAAAAAGGTCGCTGGGTCACCGACCGTTTTAAACCGTCGCTGAATCACCGTATGTTTTAAACCGTCGGTGAGTCACCGACCGTTTTAAACCGTCGTTGATTTCGATTAATCAACGTCTGTTTATAACCGTCGCTAAGGTATTAAAGCAGTCGTTGATTTCGTGTCCATGGGTACATAGAGAACCTTAAAGCGACTGCCTAGCCATCGTTGATTTAATGTTTAACCGTCGCTGTTGTTACAAAATAATATTATTTAAAATTCTATTGTTCTTAATAATAATTAAACCTGTACCTGCACAGCTGCACCTAATTATACCACGCCAAAGCTGTTTCTCCATCGCATTCAATTTTTTCAATTACAAAAATATGCAATTTTGATATATATTAAAATTTACATAGATACTTGTATAATTACATGACATAGATTACATTTATGTACACAAAATAGATCCCGATGTCGGGGAAATAAAGTAGATGTCGGTGTTTACAAAAAATGTATATCGACAAAGCTAGAAACTAATAAGCTAGATGCCGATAAATATAGACACTAAATGTCTATAGTTAGACAAACTACCTAGATTAAATATATGTACGCAAAATAGATCCCGGTGTCGGGAAATAAAGTAGAAGTCGGGTTGAAAAAAAATAACCCGACACATCAAGAAACGAAGCGAGATGCCGATAAGTATTTACACTACAACAAAATAGTTAGACTAACTATATCCAACTATAAGTTAGTTACCTAGTTGTCAAAACCAAAAAAACTACACTGTCAAGGGTGGCTCTGTAGCACTACCGCCACCACCAAACCCTGGGTCATCTTCTGGTCTGCGTTGTGGAGTGGGTCCTGGGTTGCAACCTGAGAACATGTGGCCGAAACTAGACATGTTCCTCATCATTTCCTCTATGAGGGCCCGTCGTGACTCTTCCACCCGTGCTGCGACCATTGCCTCCACCTCTCCCATCCGTGCAGCGACCTTTGCCTCCACTTGCGCCTCAATATGAGAAAAAATGGACGGCTCATATGGTTGTGAAGAGCCGCCATCTCCTCGCCCTGATGAAGAGTCAGAGTACAAATGATCTCCCCGACCCAACCCCCGAACTTTTCCTCTGTTCCTCCCCCAACCTGTCTCCCAATACAACAGATCAGGGTTCGGCTGTGACCCCTGAGTGGTACAATGATCCAGCTTCTTATTGTATGTCTCCTGCATTTGGTTAAATATACTCATATTCAAATAATATAAAGTGCCAAAATGGCGTATATTTGGTTCTATCTTTCCTTTTTTGTGTATTTTCAATCAAAACAACTTATAATCACATTAAACTAACTATATATATGATGTTTGAGGTGTTTATAACTTAAACTAGCATCAAACTAATCGTATTCATTCATTTTCAAGTGAAATGGCCTAAAATGGCCTATATTAGCCTATATTTGGTTCTAACTTTCCTATTTTGTGTATTTTTAATCAAAACAACTTATAATCACATTAAACTAACTATATATATGATGTTTGAGGTGTTTATAACTTAAACTAGCATCAAACTACTCGTATTCATTCATTTTCAAGTTAAATGGCCTAAAATGGCCTATATTAGCCTATATTTGGTTCTATCTTTCCTTTTTTGTGTATTTTCAATCAAAACAACTTATAATCACATTAAACTAACTATATATATATATGATGTTTCAGGTGTTTATAACTTAAACTAGAATCAAACTAATCGTATTCATTCATTTTCAAGTGAAATGGCCTAAAATGGCCTATATTAGCCTATATTTGGTTCTAACTTTCCTATTTTGTGTATTTTCAATCAAAACAACTTATAATCACATTAAACTAACTATATATATGATGTTTGAGGTGTTTATAACTTAAACTAGCATCAAACTACTCGTATTCATTCATTTTCAAGTTAAATGGCCTAAAATGGCCTATATTAGCCTATATTTGGTTCTATCTTTCCTTTTTTGTGTATTTTCAATCAAAACAACTTATAATCACATTAAACTAACTATATATATATATATGATGTTTGAGGTGTTTATAACTTAAACTAGCATCAAACTAATCGTATTCATTCATTTTCAAGTGAAATGGCCTAAAATGGCCTATATTAGCCTATATTTGGTTCTAACTTTCCTATTTTGTGTATTTTCAATCAAAACAACTTATAATCACATTAAACTAACTATATATATGATGTTTGAGGTGTTTATAACTTAAACTAGCATCAAACTACTCGTATTCATTCATTTTCAAGTTAAATGGCCTAAAATGGCCTATATTAGCCTATATTTGGTTCTATCTTTCCTTTTTTGTGTATTTTCAATCAAAACAACTTATAATCACATTAAACTAACTATATATATGATGTTTGAGGTGTTTATAACTTAAACTAGCATCAAACTAATCGTATTCATTCATTTTCAAGTGAAATGGCCTAAAATGGCCTATATTAGCCTATATTTGGTTCTAACCGTGTCTGCGGCATACATACGTCTGTTCTTGCATTTCGGACACGGACATCTAACTTCATCCTTACCTGGGCTTTCGGGATTTACTTTGCAAAAGTCAATGAATTCATCAACCCCCCTCAAGAACTCGGGCCTCAAGTTACGCACATTGTCATATCTATCATACATCCACCAACGCTCATTCCGTTTCATGGTGACCAATTCTACAATTCTAAAGCATTTCAACCACACTACTCATTAACAACCATCATACGTACAATTAAAACATTTGTGTGAAATACATATAGGGCCTAAAATGATCTCCAAAGGTCCTTATCACTCCAACCTAACCCATTCTTCGACGTCTAACCCCACTAGTGAATGTATGCCAACTATTCGCTTCTACGTAAATTCCGGCAGCATTTCCCATGAGTTCTCCAAGTACACAATGTGAGCTTCATAAAAGCTTACATATGTACCCGTGAGAACAAAGATAGAGAAACAACATGACCGGAAATTACATAGAATAGAACAAAAGGCATACATTCACCACCTATGTGGGGTCAAACGTCGAAGAACAGTCCCAACCGGGGACTATTCAAGATATACTCCTAATGAGTATACCTTGAACGGGTATCTAGGCACATGACGATGCAAACATATTTATTTAAACACTTAAATTAAATTTATAACATCATCCAAACTATTTCCACGAAAACAAATATGTCAAAAACAATATAAACAATTTAAATAGTGTAAACTAAATAAAGGAATGTGCAATAAATAAATTATTGTGATAATTATATAGTTTATAACTTTTATAACCTTTAATAAATGAACCACTATAAAGACTATTGTCATAATTATATAGTAACTTAAACTTATACAATTAAAGTAACTTAATCTTCAAAGTAATATAAACTAAAAAATTATATAGTTTTTAACATTCTCTAAACAAAAGTTTTTTTAATACATTATATTTCATGATGAAAAACTTACACAAAAATTAAAATATAGAATTTACATGAACAAAAACAATATAAATTGAAGACAAAATATGGTAAAAAAATTGCTACTAACCTTACAATTAAGCCAAAGAGAAACACCAAAGTGCTACGTAATCCTACATCATGTAGAAAATCAATTATTAAACGGCACCTTTAAGCGTCAATTTCTACTAAACGAGCAACTCCAATAATAAGTAACTATGAATTTAAGTTCACAAGCACCCCTTTTGACTTAAAATAAGATTGCAATTAATGACTCAAAAAAAAAAATTCAATCATGGATTTGACAAGCATGGCTATAAACGCTGTGAACAAACTTAATTCCAAATTCTCAACATGTTCACCAGAAAGTACAATGCATATGATAAAAAACATAAACGTTTACATTTGCATTACCAAATAACAAACAAATGGATGTAAACCATCATCCATACAGAACACACATAGATGCATCATCTCTAAAATAAAAAATAATAGCCTAAGTTGAAGCTTGTTTTCATCAGATGAACAACACCCATATCTTCTTTCTTCATTATTCATCATCATTTGTTTTTCCTTTGATATTAAGTCCAACAATTTTGGGTTACTTTCACCCATTCTTTTTTTCCACCAAATGTTAGAAAACAAAAATACCCACATGCTCTTTCTTGTTACTGATTTCACTCACCAAATCACTAAAATCTGACTATGAAATTATCTGAAAAAATAAATAGTATGAACTTTGATTAACGAAATGATATATTATAAGATCAAACACTTACATGAAGAAATATACATAAAATAAAGAAAGACTCAATTTTCTGGGTTTAGTTTCATCAGTACACAAATTGTTAAAAAAAAAAGAAATTAGCACTGCTTACCACCAGCGAAATGTCGGTCCGGCAAGAGTCGATGCAAGTTCGTCGCCCAAGTTCGTCGCCTGAAGTTCACTTCTCTCATGAGGAAACAAACCCAACTGTTAGGGTTTGGTTCATGAGTACAATTTTTTTTTAAAAAAAAGAGAAAATAAAGCTTACCGCCGGCGAAGTGAGGTGGAGGTGGGTCGCTGCCGTTGGCTGGAGGAAGGAGGAGAGGCAGGTGGAGGTGGAGTCGACCGAGTTTCGTCGCTGCAAAAATCGCCCAAAATCGCCCAAATTCCCTCCTTTTTGTTGTTGAAAAAAAAACCTGACTGAAAGACTTCAATTAAACCCCCCCCTTTAGAAATCAACGACCGTTTCTGACCGTCGCCCAAGCTAAAAAAAATTCCGCTTTACTTCCACAAAATCAACGACGGCTTTTAGCCGTCGTTATTTATCACCGACAGCTAAACCGTCGTTAAATGCTATAACTGCAGTCGGTAATCAACGACGGCTTCGAGCCGTCGCTTTTTTTTATTATACCGACGGTTTTGTTAGCCGTCGCTGATAGGCCGTCGTTATTTTGTGATTTTCTTGTAGTGACGTAATCGTACTTCTGGCATTCACGAACCTTCAACTGTAAATAATAAACTTCACGTCTTAAACCTGCAACAATTAAGACACTGCCACCCACCAAGTGACAGGCCACAAAAATGACAAAACAAAACGTACACACATCAGTAAAGCTGAGTACTAACCCGTCAAATAGATTTAAAACATGCTTTGGTGCTCCTTTACTTGAAAACCATTCCATTACGTTTACAACAGCAAAGCAACAATAATAACAATAGTAATGACAATAGCAACCAATACCCTTGGTGACTTCACAGTTCTATATAGAACGATCTTCAACAAACATGCTTTATACTTGTCATCCAATACTCTTGGAGACTTCACATTTCTTTACAGAATAATCACAATAGCATCACATGCTTTAAACTTGTCATCCAATACCCTTGGAGACCTCACGGTTCCCGCGGAACAATCATTATTCCTTTAATCAATTTTTTTACAGACATTCATATACTTTACGTTATTTTAACACAATCATTTGGCAATAGGTAAGGAAACGACGCGAAGGTAGCAACACCAGATTGCAAACACATCGCTTGTCGGGGAACGTCTTCCCACCAGATACAAGGCCTACCGTAGTCATTAGTGTATACACCCCTTCAAGCAACCCACCAGAGGTAATACTTCCAAGGCGACTCTCATAATAGCCCACCGGAGGGTTTCCCCTTAAGGCACTCCACCAGAGAGTAATCCTTAAGGTCCTTAAGGTCGACGACCAGAGAAGCCTTAGCCTTTCGTCATGTGTTCATAACCTATGAGGGGCCCACCAGAAGCGATCCTCATTGGCTCCTTCTAACCTTTGCCATTCTTTCACTTTACATGATTAGTTCTTTAATCACTTTCGTTTTCAACAATACAGTTTCTATAACCAATACGACAACATGTTATGTTATGAATTGAACCATGAACCACAAGACATCTACGCAATCCATATCCAATAAAACAAGGTTCATGCTATAACATAACTTGAATTCCAAATTAACATAATCGATGACGAACTATTCACATATCAAACTCGTAATTGCGTGGACCGACTCTACCTCATATCTAATTAGTAAACCTTTTAACCAATAACTGATGCTTCTTTAAACTTATGCTTATTTACCTATTAAAACTTGTTACTAAGTCACTTTAGTGAACCCTAATCATACAATTAGACTTCATTAATTATATTAATCCACTTATAGATATTAAACTGGAATCCCTTTTTAAACACGACCTCAATAATCGATTCCATACTTAATTAAACTATCTCCAACAATCTCCATATTTTTAGCAATGATTACATAATACTGTTTCTGAGCTCATGTGAGGAAACTAATTAAGTTATTTCACTTTCATAGTCTAGTCAAATAATTATTCTTCAAAACACCCTTGAACAAATCCAGTCAGATTATGCTACTTTCATAAACAAATTCTTTTATTCCGTGACTACACTTCAAGTAAACTTTCATCTAATGAAACAGTCACTTATATATATTTCCAAATAAACCTCGCTAACGGATTTTATGAGTTATTAAACTACCTCTTATGATCTCCACATTATTGATAATGATTACTCAATCCCTTTCCCAACTTTAAGTGAGTGAACTTACACAATCAATTCACCTAACATATAGTTAACTAATCAACACATTATCGTTATAAACTTCTTAATTGCTATCTTTTACGCTTATAACTCAGAACTTGATTTACTACTATGTAGGACAACATGGATACTATTTAGAGATAAAAAGAATTCTATCAACATTAGAACCAAATAAACTTTGATTACCTCCTACCAACTAATAACATTTGAGCTCCCTAAAACTATAAGTCTTCTTAATCAAAATAATTCTTGCTATAAATCGAATTCTAAATATAGGTTGACATATAAAACTCACGGAACTCAAAGTATTAGTTTTAGAGTGCGAGTTTAGAATGACATTATACCTTGTAAACATTTAAAGCTCTCTAAACTATCTCAATTGACATTCCCTAAATAATTATATCTAACTGATAGACCAAATTACTTATCACAATCAAAACAAGAATGTAACCTATTTCACAAATATAATCTCTACATATAACCAAGTTACTTATGTGATATTCAAGAAACTTTCAAACAACACTAATTATCATTATAAACTGGTTTCCTTTACAACTTAACTATTAGAACTATAAACTAATTAAGTTCCATGAAATCAAACTCGTGAAAGACTAATACACATATCACCATAATCCACCTTCTATCCAATTCCAAGTAAATTAATGAGGTTTCTTTACTAATGTATGGAAGAAATCAGTTTATCAAACTAGAAAAATAATCACATACCACATCTACTACAATAACATCAATAATCACAATTGAACAAAAAAGGAACAGTATTAACACAAGATTAACAACAATTATAATCAACAACCAAAGCAACACTAACAGCACAAGAACAACAACAATTACAACACCACTATACGCACAACACATAGGGAGGGGAAGTACCCTTTTCGTCGGACCATCTCACGACGACAGACGAGGCCACACACGACGGCAGGACAACAGCAACACAGCAGCAACGACGACGACGACACCACGCTCGAGGTAGCACCAGCGAACCAGAACAGGGGAGGGAGAAGATACGGGAGCGGCACCAACAAACAAGAAGAGAAGAAGAAAAGGGGAAGAACAACGGTGGCTTGCAGCGACAACAGCGCCGACAAGAACGACGGTGAGACAGGGCGGTGCGGCGTCCAGCGCAACGCAGAGAGGCGAGAAAGACACGAGTTAGAGAGAGAAATTGGGGGTTAGGGATTTTGGATTTATCCAATTGAAATCATAAAATAGGATCAAGGTTGGTTGACTTAATTGTGAAGTTTGCCATGTCAAGGTTGAATCCTTTTTGCTGGCTTGATTCGAGAAGGACACGAAGAAGAGGAAGGAGGAGCTGTACCAAATGAAAAAGGATGACATGAGGAGGAGAGAGAAAATAAGAGAGGGGGTTTCTCTTCTTTCTTTTTTTTCTTCTTTTGGACTATACAACTTACTCATTCGAATACCAAGATACATATACACTATAGCTTGGAACACTCATTTAGTAAATAATATTTACATATTATAATATAACACGCAACTATATTATAACTCCAAATAAATCAAAAGGATTTCAGAAATATAATAGAATAATTTAGCTATCAAATAACCAGTTTGTGCTTAAACGTACATTAAAATATTATTTACTACATATAAATAAAATATTATATGAGCACCAATAAAGTAATAGAAGAGCATTAGCAAATATAAATTCATATTTCAACATAAATAAAATTAGAGAGTTTAATATATAATTCAGTTAATAATTATAATTAACAACAAAAAAGACAGTTTACAAATCGGGGATATTACACTCTACCACCCTTATAAGAAGTTTCGTCCTCGAAACTTACAAACAGTTATTTAAAAAAACAACTTCAACAAATAATCAAAGGAAACTTCACACTCATGTGGCAAATTCATTTCAATAAAATAGAAATCTCCAACTCCTAAGATATTAAGCATCAAGCCTCCATTCTACCATCATCTTTTGCATCTCTACATCAACTTGATTCGCGAAATCAAGGAGCAAAGAAGACAAAAGGGGCAAATTTGTTGGTAATGGATTCTAATAATCTCATTTGCAGAGATTTCGTTTGAAATTCTTTTAAACTATTCGAACAATAAAAGTTCCGTAACATTCACATTTCAATCCACTAAATAAAAGTCATACGCAAATACAACGCATCACATGAAATACAACACAATTTGACGTCTAAAGATCATAAAAAGTATGAGAATAAGACCACCCTTAATGGAAAGTTTGTCCACGAACTTCGGAATGAACAACTATGAATTGAGGTCATGCCATAAGAATAGAAGAGTTTGATATCGAATGCCAATCATGGAATTAAACCAAAACAAAAATAAGTCATTTTCCTCATTTATGGTTTAAGTTGATTGATCCTGAAATACGAGGGTTATGGGCCAACTACACTTCCGCTACGCTACTCTGATCAAGAAGATCACGCAGGCACATAAGTTCACATAAGAATGCATATGCAAGCGCAAACACTCTCAACGGCTTGGTTCATATATGCCTAAATTTTATCTGATCCATCAAACCTATTTATAACCCTTGCGCCATGATATGAAGATCATAACGCACCAGAGAGTAATCATGCTCTGATACCATTTGTAACAGCCGGTCATCTCGACCAGCTTAAAAAGGATTAATGCACAGCGAACTTAAATAAAGAATCTGATCGAGTCGGCCAATTGCTACCATCACACTCACTGAACTATATCAAAGAATGTGGAAACTAATATCCCAACTCTATTAAATTTGAATTAACTATTACAACAACGCTTTTATTCTCAGACTTTATAAATTCCTCTGCCAAATCCGGTAGAGTTTCCTTTGAAAATATATTTACCCTAAAGCGGGAAAGAACTTAGACCTGCTCACAATTACAATTAAATAAAATATTCCCAAATCCAACAGCCAACAGCCGCAATGCTTTCGCTAAGCAATACCAAGAGAGAATCAAGCGCATTACCGCCTCTTAAATATAAAAATGGAAAACAACTAATTAACGACTAACTATTACAGGATTAAGCGACCTCGCTTCAAAATACAAATTAATACACGCAATCGAACTTGTGGCATTCACTAACCTTCAACTGTAAATAATGAACTTCATGTCTTAAACCTGCAACAATTAAGACACTGCCACCCACCAAGTGACAGGCCACAAAAATGACAAAACAAAACGTACACACATCAGCATAGCTGAGTACTAACCCGTCAAATAGATTTAAAACATGCTTTGGTGCTCCTTTACTTGAAAACCATTCCATTACATTTACAACAGCAAAGCAGCAATAATAATAATAGTAATGACAATAGCGACCAATACCCTTGGTGACTTCACAGTTCTTTATAGAACGATCTTCAACAAACATGCTTTATACTTGTCATCCAATACTCTTGGAGACTTCACATTTCTTTACAGAATAATCACAATTAAGGATGGCAATCCAGTCCAGATCCGACCCTAGTCCGCTCAGATTCAAAGGAAAAAATCTGAGTCGACTCCGATAAAAAAAAAATCCGAATCCGACTCCATTTAAAAAGTCTGACTCCGAGTCGGAGGAGGGTCAGAGTCGGATCTCATAAAATAATCCGACATCTAAATCCGACTCCGACTTTAAGTCAGTTAATCCTTTTTTTCTTATTTATGTTAATGTATTATTTATGTATAATCTGACTTCGACTTTCAGCCAATTATATTATATACGATTTTCCTATTGAATAAATGATTGTTAAAAATAATAGTAATATTTAGATTATTTGTACTATATAAGATTTCCATATGATTATTAGAGAAAATTGTAATGATTGGATTATTGAATTATAGAAGACTTATCTTTTATAAAAAATGGGCGGAAAAATAAGTCGGATCGGGTTCGAAGTCAGATGTTCGGATTTTAAGTCAGATCGGATTCGGAGTCGGATGTCGGAGTCGGACTCAGACTTAGATTTAAAATCCGACTTCTTGTAGGGTCGGAGTCGGATTATGCATAATCCGATCCAAGTCCGACCCGTTGCCATCCCTAATCACAATAGCATCACATGCTTTAAACTTGTCATCCAATACCCTTGGAGACCTTACGGACCCGCGGAACAATCTTTATTCCTTTAATTAATTTTTTTACAGACATTCATATACTTTACGTCATTTCAACACAATCATTTGGCAATAGGTAAGGGAACGACGCGAAGGTAGCAACACCAGATTGCAAACACATCGCTTGTCGGGGAACGTCTTTCCACCAGATACAAGGCCTATCGTAGTGATTAGTGTATACACCCCTTGAAGCAACCCACCAGAGGTAATACTTCCAAGGTGACTCTCATAATACCCCACCAGAGGGTTTCCCCTTAAGGCACTCCACCAGAGAGTAATCCTTAAGCTCCTTAGGGTCGACCACCAGAGAAGCCCTAAGCCTTTCGTCATGTGTTCATAACCTATGAGGGGCCCACCAGAAGCGATCCTCATTGGCTCCTTCTAACCTTTGCCATTCTTTCACTTTACATGATTAGTTCTTTAATCACTTTCGTTTTCAACAATACAGTTTCTATGACCAATACGACAACAAGTTATGTTATGAATTAAACCATGAACCACAATACATCTACACAATCCATATCCAATAAAACAAGGTTCATGCTATAACATAACTTGAATTCCAAATTAACATAATCAATAACGAACTATTCACATATCAAACTCGTAATTGCGTAGACCTACTCTACCTCATATCTAATTAGTAAACCTTTCAACCAATAACTGATGCTTCTTTAGACTTATGCTTACTTACCTATTAAAACTTGTTACTGACTCACTTTAGTGAACCCTAATCATACAATCAAACTTCATTAATTATATTAATCCACTTATAAATATTAAACTGGAATCCCTTTTTAAACACGACCTCAATAATCTATTCCATACTTAATTAAACTATCTCCAACAATCTCCATATTTTTAGCAATGATTACTTAATACTGTTTCTGAGCTCATGTGAGGGAACTAATTAAGTTATTTCACTTTTATAGTCTAGTCAAACAACTATTCTTCAAAACACCCTTGAACAAATCCAGTCAGATTATGCTACTTTCATAAGCTAATTCTTTTATTCCGTGACTACACTTCAAGTAAACTTTCATCTAATTAAACATTCACTTATATATATTTCCAAATAAACCTCGCTAATGGATTTTATGAGTTATTAAACTACCTCTTATGATCTCCACATTATTGATAATGATTACTCAATCCCTTTCCCAACTTTAGGTGAGTGAACTTACATAATCAATTCACCTAACATATAGTTAACTAATCAACACATTATCGTTATAAACTTCTTAATTGCTATCTTTTACGCTTATAACTCATAACTTGAATTATTAATCAATACTATTTAGAGATAAAAAGAAATCTATCAACATTAGAACCAAATAAACTTTGATTACCTCCTACCAACTAATAACATTTGAACTCCCTAAAACTATAAGTCTTCTTAATCAAAATATAGGTTGACATATAAAACTCACGGAACTCAAAGTATTAGTTTTAGAGTGCAAGTTTAGAATGACATTATACCTTGTAAACATTTAAAGTTCTTTAAACTAACTCAATTGACATTCCCTAAATAATTATATCTAACTGATAGACCAAATTACTTATCACACTCAAAACAAGAATGTAACCTATTTCACAAATATAATCTCTACATATAACCAAGTCACTTATGTGATATTCAAGAAGCTTTCAAACAACACTAATTATAATTATAAACTGGTTCCTTCACAACATAACTAATAAAACCATAAACTAATTAAGTTCCATGAAATCAAACTAGTGAAAGACTAATACACATATCACCATAATCCAACTTCTATCCAATTCCAAGTAAATTAATGAGGTTTCTTTACTAATATATGGAAGAAATCAGTTTATGAAACTAGAAAAATAATCATATACCACAGCTACTACAATAACATCAATAATCACAATTGAACAACAAAAGGAACAGTAATAACACAAGATTAACAACAATTACAATCAACAACGAAAGCAACACTAACAGCACAAGAACAACAACAATTACAACACCACCATACGTACAACACATAGGGAGGGGAAGTACCCTTTTTGCCCGACCATCTCACGACGACAGACGAGGCCACACACGACGGCATGACAGCAGCAACACGGCGGCAGTGACGACGACGACACCACGCTCGAGGTAGCAGCAGCGAACCAGAACAGGGGAGGGAGAAGATACGGGCAACAGCACCAACAACCAAGAAGAGAAGAAGAAAAAGGGAAGAACAACGGTGGCTAGCAGCAACAACAGCGCCAGCAAGAACGGCGGCGAGACAGGGCGGGGCGGTGTGGCGGCCAGCGCAACACAGAGAGGCGAGAGAGACACGCGTGAGTGAGAGAAATTAGGGTTTATGGATTTTGGGTTTCTCCAATTGAAATCAGAAAATGGAATAAAGGTTTGCTGACTGAATTGAGGAATTTGCCATGTCAAGGGTGAATGCTTTTTGATGGCTTGATTCGAGAAGGACACGAAGAAGAGGAAGGAGGAGCTGTACCAAATGAAGAGGATGAAATGAGGAGAGAGAAAATAAGAGAGGGGGTTTCTCTTCTTTCCTTATTCTTTTTTTTTTTTTCTTTTTTCTTTTTTCTTTTGGACTATACAACTTACTCATTCGAATACCAAGATACATATACACTATAACTTAGAACACTCATTTAGTAAATAATAAAAAAAGAAACTCTACAGTGAGAGAAAACGCTCCAAAAGATCTTAGATTTCTATAGAGAGAAACGAAAAAAGAAAAAGGAAAAATACAAAGAACCATTAATGAATCAAAACCCTAACCCTTTGGGGGCGTTTGGTTGGGAAAGAAAAGGTAAGGAAATAAAGCCTTCGACTTTTGTTGATATTTGTTGGGCCATTTTAATCATTCTCTTTACCCCTTCCTTTCCCCAAAGCCCTCTACATCCATTCCCCACACCCCTGGGTTTCACTTACCCTTTCCTCACGCTACTCCATGGTCATCTTGACTCATTATTGACCACCACTCAAGCCACCACAACCACCACTCATGCCATTGAACCACCACCGCAGCCCACCATACCATCACCTCGCAACCCGCCCACCACCCAACCACCCCACGAAACACTCGAACCACCACGAAACCAACACCCACCACCATCCAACCACCGCATGAAAACCCAACCACCACGAAACTAACACCCACTTGTCATCCAACCACCACACGAAACACCCACCACCGCGAAACCAACACCCACCACCATCCATCCACCCCACGAAATCAAATATCCACCACAAAACCAACACTTACCACCACCCAACCACCCCACGACACACCGAACCACCACGAAAACAACCCCCCACCACCATGTAACCACCTCGCCGAATATTCAGCCATCACAAAACCAACACCTACCACTACCTAGCCACCCCACGAAACCACCGGACACCCGAAACCAAAATCAAACCACCATCACACCCACACAAACCGCATATCACCACACCAAGAAAACCCAAAAACGAAAAAAAAAGCCGCAGTAAACAAAAATTACCTTTTCTTTTCTTTAATTATGGCTTTATATGGTTAAATTCGGCCATGAAAACTTCGGATCTCAAGTTTTTATGGTCGAATTTGACCTTTAAAACCTAAGATTTGAGTTTTTATGGTGGTGGAAAAGGAGACGACAAAAGGCACCTGTGGCGGCAACAAAGGAGAGGCTTTGATGGCAGCAAAGAGGGCAGGCGCGCCGACGAAATCTTGGGCAGCGGCGAGGTGGTGGCGGCGACGAGGTGGTGGCAGTGGTTATTGGGAGGGAGAGAGTGTGTTTACTGTTGGAGTAATAGTGGGAGAGAGATATATCGATTCTAACCAAACAACTCTTTTAATCAAAGGGTTACCATTCCATTCTCCTTGTTTCTCTTTCTTAAACCCTTTCCCTTTCCCTTTCCCATTCATAAACCAAACGCCCCCTAAGTTTTTCCTATGGACTTTTTCCAATCCTGAACTATCCCTTCTCAAATCTTTTTCACTGCAAGTCCATCTTAATGCTCCCTCTTATGCTATAGATATTAAACAAAGTTGTTTTTTTACCCCTCTGAATCGGCTTCGAACGAAATCATCACCATCGCGCCAACCATCCACATCCAGCATCGTCCCGCCTCCGCCACCACTGCTACGACCACTATCAACATCCACCCGCACATAACCTGTCACGGCCTCCCTGTTGCGCTGTGTCGGAAGGAGCTCCTTCGAACGTTTCCCGGCGGTGCCTCAAACACCACCACCGCGCCCACCACCATCTTTTTTGTTAATGGTGTTGTGCCCAGCCATACCTTCCCTAACGCGCTCTGCTATCAATTTCTGCTCAACAGCCTCTACATCCTCAACCACCGTCTGCGTCTCATCACCGGGCCGACCTCCACCGTGCCCTGCCAAACGCTCAATGGGCCAACCTCCAGCGTGCCATATCAAATGCACCGCTACCGCTTCCACGGGCTCCCTCAGGTAATTCTTCTACTTCCCCTTTTGAATTTCATTTGGTTGATATTTTTCTTAATCACTTGCTATCTACTGATTTCATTCTTAATCATTATATCCAAGAATTTATCACTCATTTGGGTTCATACTGCTATGGATTTAATAGTCTTCTTTGTCGCCACTATCTCGCGAGATTCTAAACTGAAGATGCATTGTTTCATTTCATATTTTCATCATGCTATATTAATTATAGAAAAGTATCTACTTCTAAGCATTGTACTTTGGTTATGCTTTAAATATTATGCTAATTTACACTTTACTTGGTTTTGGCTGGACTTTCTACTTTTTCAATCAATGGTTCTAGACTTCTGCCAAATAATTTATACCATCCTTTTATAGATTTGATTGTCTTCTTTAACATCACTATTTCAACTTCTCTCATACTTCAGATTTATGGTTGGACTTTATTTTCTCATTGTACTCTTTTACCTATTAAAGAACACCTAGTCCTGCATATTTTTCATTGGCTATGGTATGTCTTTTGTGCTCATTTGCTGATTACCTGTATGATGTCCACGAACTGTGCCATGTTTTTCAATCTTCATCTTGTTATCTTTATCATTGCGCTGCGAATTTACTGGATTCTTTGTCTCTGGAATTTTAGCATTTTTCGTCTATTATCTTCCCACGTTTACTTGAACAAAATGCTCAATTTTCTAAGTATCATTGTCATTCCTGTTTCTGTGGGCAGTAGCTTTTTTGCTTATAATGCATTCTATCTTAACATTAAAACTTTTACTTTCGTTGTTCTCTATATACTCCAAGACTTTTCTGCCTTCATACCATCTCTTACATGCCGCTTAATTAACAGTTTTAGTTTTCTTAACTATCATTTGAATTGGGTTTTTACACTCACTTGGATTCGAGTGCTCCATCACTCGCAAAGGAATTGGGATGTAATCCAACTAATATATTATCATATTGCTTATTGTCTGTATTTCGTTCTATTCTCCTTGTTTGTTTTGGTTTATTGCTTTGCATCTACTTTAGCCAATTTCTCAATAAGGTCTATGATGTCTGGAGACAAGCATAATTATTTCACCTTGCTCTCGCAATGCTACTTTATTATTTATCATTTGCTCTTACCTATTCCTGGATTTTTAAGTTTCCACGCCCACTTGGACTCGAGTGCTCAATCACTCGCAAAGGAACTGGGATGGTTTTACCTCCCTTAATGTTGTTTTCAGGCTTTTCAGGCAGTCTCTCTCAGAAAGGATCATAGTTGGCGGTCTAACCATCCATCTCCAACCAATCATACATCTTATACTCCATTTCTTGCGTTTTTAATTAAACTCTCCTTGCTCTGGGTCTGGGGACCCACTTGGACTCGTGTGTTTCATCACACGCAAACGAAATGGGGTGTTTTCACACCCCTTAATGACTCTTGCTCTTGCTTTTGCTCTTATCGCAGATACTTAATAAAAGAATCTTTGGATGAAGACTTTTTTTGTCTGTTTCCCATGTTTATTATGTGGCAGGATCATTTTTTTCATCATTTCAATCTTCGGTGGAAGAGAAGAAAGGCCCATCTCTCTGCCCGCTGGCTTTTTATCGCCAAATCCGGTATCGGATTGGTTTGCTAATGGACTGCTAGTCCAAATGTATAGTTATCTAAATGACCAAGCTATTGAAGCCTTATTGAGCCGAGTGCTTGACACTCGCTTTTGCAAAGGGGTGGTTTTACACCCCCTGGCTCGTTTTCTTTCCTTGGCAGGCCTATTTTCTCTTCTGAGCACTGAAACAAGGATAGGAAGAAAGGTAATGAGGCCATATTTTTGGTCTATGTATGAACATGTTTATTTTAAACCTACCAAACGAATCTATCTCACCAATCCGGTTATTATATGAAGATATTATGTTGGAACATCCAAGGGGGTAAAAACCCCAAGCTTTGAGTGAGCTTATATACCTAAAGAACAAATATAATCCGGATATTGTCTTCATCATTGAAACCTTAACTAATAATAATAATAGCCACCGAATTCTTAAAGCTCTGCACTTGCACAATAAATTAGTTATTGACCCAGTTAACCATGTGGGTGGAATGTGGGTATGTTGGAATAACTCCAATATTACTGTTGAAAATCATTACTCTCATGATCGTTTGGTTCATCTTGACGTTCTCTACAAGCCACACAATAAAATGTATTCAGTCTTGGGCACATATTACCCGGCTAAAAATGTCGAAAAGGATACGTTCTGGACTTATTTGAATAACTACGTTACTACTCTCCCCTTCCCCTGGCTTATGCTTGGGGATTTTAATGAGATGCTCTCTCCCAACGACAAACTAGGCGGATGCCCTCTGAAACAGAACCAACTTCATCGACTCCCCCTTCTCTTGACTAATTCTCAAGCAATAGACATTCCCTGTTTACAACAAGCTTTTTCGTGGAGAGGCAACCATAACAACGACATCATTTACGAACGTTTAGACAGGGCCATCTGTCATAAAAGTCTCTTCGACTGCTTCGACGATAGCACTATTTTCTATGGTAACTTTACAGTTTTCGATCATGCACCCATTATTTTCTCCACCAATGATGGGGAAATCACTAAACCGCCTCCTATTCGGTTCCAAAATTTTTGGACGATTGACGATGACTCGCATAATATTGTTAAGAAAAATTGGAATGTTCCAATTACAGCTCGCGTTTCTATCGTATTCAGCAAAAGCTTAATCGCATTAAAACTGAACTTAAATCTTGGGCTAAAACAAAGTACAAGCACACTTCAAATAAACTACTCCACAATGACGAAAAAATAAAATAAATACAACAAAAACTATGGCTACAACCGTATAATCAAATCCTCATTAAATATATTAATCGTCTCATTTTGCAAAGAGAAAAACTACTGCTTTTTAACCAAAAAGCTTGGGGTCATAATGCAAGGAAAACTTGGCTCACCCAGGGGGATCGCAACTCTAGATTCTTCCATAATAGAAATGAAGAAAACAATGGCCCACTTGACTATTTTCAGATTAAAAAATGATCTTGGCCAATGGATTGACTCTCATGACGATCTTACTGCTCTTCTTTCAGATTCTTTTAAGAAACAATTCAAATCTTCACACTCCGCAAATAGACAGATTGATCAGAATTTTAGCAACCCTTTCGTGTCCCAACAAGACTCCGATAAACTCCTTGCTCTAGTCTCTGCCGAAGAAATAAAAAATGCTATTTTTGATATTAATCCGTTAAAAGCCCCAGGCTCCGATGGTTTTGGTGCTAAATTCTACCAAGCTTACTGGCCCATCATACAAAGAGAAGTAACCACTGCTATTCAAAGCTTCTTCTTCCATGGGAAACTCCCTCCTTCACTGAATCATACTCTGATCGCTCTTATTCCCAAAAAAGAGGCTCCCGAAACCCCGGATCATTTCCGTTCGATTAGCCTAATCAACACTATTTATAATGCAATATCAAAAATTTTGGTTAACCGTCTACGACCAATTTTGCAAAAAGAAATAAGCCCCCTACAAAATGTTTTTACTCAAGATCGCTCTATTCATGATAATCTCCTAATAGCTCAAGAAGCTCTCAATACATTCAATAAATCTCAAAATAAGACTGGTTGGTGTGCACTAAAATTAGACATGGAGAAAGCTTATGACATAATTGAATGGGATTTCCTTTAGGAAACTCTTCGTGCTTTTGGTTTTCCCACCCTATGGATCTCATGGATAAAAGAATGTGTCATAAATATTTCATACTCAATCAAAGTTAATGGCCAATCTTCACCCTGGTTCCGCCCCTCCAGGGGCCTTCGTCAGGGTGACCCCATATCGCCCTACTTGTTCATTATCTGCATGGAAGTGCTAATAAGGAAATTGACTATCCAAAGCCAAGTCCCTAATTCAGGCATTGGCTTTAAACTCCTTCCGAGAACTGCTGATATTCCCTGTCTCCTTTTTGCGGATGATAGCCTACTCTTTTGCAAAGCTACTACGTCAGCTTGTACCAATCTAAAAAGAGTACTCGATGACTTCTGTACCATCTCTGGTCAATTAATTAATTTACACAAATCATCGATCATCTTCTCCAAAAAGGTCAACCAGCCTCGTAAAGTGGCTTTAGCTAGCCATTTTAACATGCTCCCTAATTCGTCCCTGGGCATATATCTTGGAATTTTCTTCAGCTCCCACCATCCTTCTAAAACTAATCTCGCCCATATTGTCCAAAAAACAGAGCAAAGAATTAATTTGTGAGAATCTGGCTTGCTCTCGAAAGCAGGGAGATTAACTATGATCCAGGCCAACCTCGAGGCCCTACCGGCATATACATGCGCCTTAACTATGTTGACACCTGGCATTGCTACCTCTATCTATTATCTTCACAGGAAGTTTTTCTGGCGTCAAAATAAGGAAAGAAATGCAACCCCACTAATTGCCTGGGATAAAATATGCAGACCAAAATCCCAAGGGGGTTTAGGCCTTAGAAAAACTTTGCCAATTAATAAAGCCTTTATTGCAAAACTTGGTTGAAAAATTCTCACCAAACCTAATAATTTTTGGATTAACCTCATTTCCGACAAATATGTTCAAAAGCAATCGTTTTTTAATTGCAAA
The DNA here is from genome assembly GCA_947648045.1 of Beta corolliflora. Classification (NCBI taxonomy): domain Eukaryota; kingdom Viridiplantae; phylum Streptophyta; class Magnoliopsida; order Caryophyllales; family Amaranthaceae; genus Beta; species Beta corolliflora. Next base: position 60,595 of record CANSZD010002449.1, read on the forward strand.
GCTAAGCCAAATGACTCACTTAATTGGAAAAAAAATTACTTCAACGCCCATTACTCCATAAAGGCATTCGTTGGAAAATCGGAGATGGTTCTCAAATTATTTTTTGGCTCCATTACTGGTGCCTAGAGGAAAAATTAATGACCATCTTAAAGTTAAATAAAAATCAGGTTGATGTTAACCTGCTATTAAAATATTTCATTTTACCAGATAAATCTTGGGATCTTCTCAAATTAAAAACTCTTCTCCCTCACCACATCATCAAATGCATTAAAGGCATTTTGTTACCGTCTGCCTCCCTCCGTGATGAACCTATTTGGGGCCCTAGTCCTTCAGGACTATTCACATTTAAGTCTGCTACTTGGCTGGCTCATAACCTCCCACCTAGCAAGGAAAAATGGCCTCACCGTTGGATTTGGAATCTTGATATCCCGCCAAAGCTAAAGATTTTTCTATGGCAGATCTGCCATAATAGTGCCATAATAGTCTTGGGGTTCGTGCAACCCTTGTAAAAAGAAATATCATCCCTTTTAGTCATTGTACCTTTTGTGCCACCCAGGAGGAATCCATATATCACATCTTTGGACATTGTTCCAAGCTCCTCCCCCTATGGCAGCTTAAAGAACTTAATGATTGGTTGCCCCATTCCTTAACTAGTGCCACTTTATTAGATACTTTTTCTAATATTAAAAATAAAAGCTACGCTTCAAAATTTGTCTTCCTAATTTGGAGTATTTGGAAAGAAAGAAACAATATCATCTTTCATAACGACTCGCTTAATATTCATTGGATTCTTCATAAAGCAAAATTTCTTTTCTCGGAATGGATTCTTAGGAATGCAGTTGATTACTGCAATTCCTTTGGCTCTCCGTTTTTCCACTCTTCTCTCCATCCCTCCACTCCCAAGTACCCTTCTTCAATCTTGGTGGCTTGGGAGCCTCCATCATCTCCATTTTTCAAACTCAAATTCGACGGTTCCGTTCGTGATTCTTCAGCAGCAGCAGGTTTTATCATCAGAGATTCCGACGCCAACCTAGTCAAAGCCGCAGCCTTGAACCTTGGTACATCTTCAGTCTCGGTGGCAGAAGCTACGGCCCTTCAACATGGAGTCCGGCTAGCTATTCAAAATGCTATTACACATCTCCACATCGAAGGAGATAACCTCATGGTTATCAACTCCATCAAAGGCATCCTGGTCCCCTCGCGGATCGCCCACATCATTCAGGATATCCAGACTTCTCTCCGCTCCTTTTCTTCTTGGACTATTCGACATGTCTACCGGGAACCAAACAAAGCAGCAGATTGGATTGCCAATGTTGTCCACCTCATAGATTCTAGTTTTTGTATTGAAAATTGTACTCATTCAGCTCTTCATTCAATCCTTGTAAACGATAAGGTTGGAGCTCCCCTCGTGCGGAGGGTCTCCTAACCTTCTTTTTCCTTACCTTTATAAAAAAAAATTATTAAAAAAATTTAACATATTATAATATAACACACAACTATATTATAACTCCAAATAAATCAAAAGGATTTCAGAATTATAATAGAATAATTTAGCTATCAAATAACCAGCTTGTGCTTAAACGTACATTAAAATATTATTTACTACATATAAATAAAATACTATGTTAGCACCAATAAAATAATAGAAGATCATTAGGAAATATAAATTCATATTTCAACTTAAATAAAATAAGAGTGTTTAATATATAATTCAGCTAATAATTATAATTAACAACAAATAAGACGGTTTACAAATCGGGGCTATTACATTAAGCGCCCAAGTTGAGAGATATTTCATTTCAATCGGTACATGACAAGTTGTGCCATATACCAACCGATATGGAGTGGTCCCTAGAGCTGTCTTATAGGCTGTTCGCAGTGCCCATAGAGTATCATCCAATTTTTGTGACTAATCCTTCCTTGACTTATTAACCACCTTCTCTAGGATGCGCTTGATCTAACGATTGGAGACTTCAACTTGGCCACTAGTCCGAGGATGGTAAGCCAAGCCAAGCCAAGCCAACCTTATGAGTGACCCCCTACTTTTTCAGTATAGCTTTGAAGGTCCTTTGATGAAGGTGAGACCCCCTCGGGACTCCGAAACAAGGAAATTCAACATAGATCTAAACAATCAGTAAATCAACATTTTTGGATTTTAGGAACAGTTTTTTGTCAACCCTACCTCTTTTGAAATCATTTTCAAGTAGGAACTTAGACAATATTTCATATCAAGCTCTAGGAGCTTGCTTAAGTCCATACAAAGCCTTGTCTAGTTTAAAAACATGATTTGGAAAATCATGATTTTCAAATCCTGGTGGTTGTTCCACATAAACGTCTTCATTTAAGTAACCATTTAAGAAGGCACACTTGACGTCCATTTGGTACAACCTAAAACTCATGAAAGCAGCAAAGGCAATTAAAATTCGAATAGCTTCTAACCTTGCAACAGGCGCGAAAGTCTCCTCATAGTCAATACCTTCCTATTGATTGTAGCCTTTTACCAGTAAACGAGCTTTGTTCCTTACTATAATTCCATACTCATCCAGTTTGTTCCTAAATACCCATTAAAGTCCTATCACTTTATGACCTTTGGAGTGTGGTCCTAAGTGCCATACTTTGTTCCTTTCGAACTGATTTAGCTCATCTTGCATGGCCACTATCCAATTCGAGTCAGTTAGGGCTTCTTCATGATTCTTCGGTTCCATCATTGATAGGAAGGATTGGAACGCACAAAAGTTCCTTAACTAAGCCCTTGTTTAAGTTCCTCTAGATATGTCGCCAATGATCAGCTCCACAGGGTGAGATTTTTTATGTTTCCATGGCTAGGGTTGAAATTCATGAATTAGAACAGTCGTTTATTCTGTTGTTCCCAAATTTTGTTCTTCTTCTGTTTGGGAACATGTGATAGGAACATCATTCTGATTTGTTGTGTTTGGTTCTTCTTCATTGGGAACACTTTCTTCTTTGATCAGTTGGCTTCTCCTTGATCTTGTGTTCCTCAACTTGAGTATCCAGTTAGTCCAATCTCAAAATCTTCTTCCTAATCATTCGGAGTAATTTGGTTAGTCTCATCAAACCCAATGTGAACACTTTCTTCTACACACATAGTTCTCTTCTTATATACACGATAAGCTATTCTATTTGTGCATAACCAAAGCATATTTCTTTATCACTTCTAGCATCGAATTTTCCTAGGTTATCTTTTTCCATTGTTATGAACAAAGCATATACATCCGAAAGTTCTTAAATAAGTAATACTAGGACGTTTTCCAAAAAACAATTCATAAGGAGCCTTGTTGATTATAAGTATGATCATGGCTCTGTTGATGATATAACATGATGTATTCACTGATTCAGCCCAAAAGTTCTTTGGTAATCCACTAGGTATTAACATTGTTCTTGCCATGACTTCTAGTGTTTGATTTTTCCTTTCTACCACACCATTTTGCTGTGGTGTTCTTGGGGCTGAAAAGTTGTGATCCAAGCCTTGTTCCCTGCATAGCTCATCAAACTTGTCATTTTCAAATTCTCTACCATGGTCAGATCTTAGATGCAGTTAGGGGTGTAAGTTATTTGGTTAAAACCGAAAACCAAACCAAATCCAATTAGTAATTTGGCTTGGTTTTTTTATAATTCAGTTTGTTTTGGATTCAAAAAAAAATTCGGTTTTTCGGTTTGGTTCGGTTTTGATTTAGGATAACCGAAAAAACCGAAATATACAGAATATAGGACTAAATCAGCATGGGTTGCAAGGTTGGTTTAAATAAATGATAAACCCAAAGCCCAAACTCAAAGCCCACAGCCACCTAAGTCACCTAACTGATAACTCATTACTCACGCACTCCTAACTCAGTAACTCCTAATTCAGTAAAGTTGAAAGTTTGAAACCCTAAACTCACGCACGCCGTTTTCCTATTTCTCTCTCACTTCTAAGAGAGAATTCAACTCTACCATTGAAGAAGGTCGAGTGGTCGACGCATAACCTCGAAGAAGATCTATTTTCATTTTTTTCATTATTTCGTCATTTTAATTGACTCACGCACGCATAACTTATTACTTTATGTTATTTGTTTCAGTGTTTTTTTTAAGATTAGTTACGAAAATACGAAATAATGTCACTGAAAATACGAATTTGATGTCTCTATTATTTTTTGGGAAAAATTCACAAGAAAGGGCCCAACTATTACCCATTTTCTTCTATAAGTCCCAACTATGGATTATTCCCTGCATGTCCCAAGTTTACTATCTTGTGATTTTCATAGGTCCGGAGTTACTTACAACCGGTTTAAAAGGTAAGATTTTTAAACGTTTACCATCTTCGAACACTTTCAACAAGTGATAGAGACCTATAAACTTGGACCAACGTTTAAATATCTTACCTTCTAAACCGATTATAAGTAATTCAGGACCTATAAAAATCACAAGATGGTAAACATGGGACCTGCAGGGAATAATCCATAGTTGGGACTTATAAAAGAAAATGGGTAATAGTTGGGCCCCCTCTTGTGAATTTTTCCTATTTTTTGTTATTCTTTCGGTGTTTATTTTTTTTAGAAATAGTTATGAAAATTCGAAAGTGATGTCTCTGTTATTTTTTGTTAATTTTTCGGTGTTATTTTTATCAAAAAGTTTGGTTTAATTTCGGTTTGGTTTAATCTTGGTTTGGTTTGGATTTTGGAATATAAAAAAATTCGGTTTGGTTTGGTTTGGTTTTCGGTCTCAAATTTTGGTTTGGTTTGGTTTGAGCCGATTTCTGGTTTGGATTTGGATTGAAAATTTTAAAACCGAATTTATTTCGGTTTGGTTTGGTTTTGTTCTAAAACCAAACCGAAAACCGAACTTACACCCCTAGATGCAGTAGCTTATGTCCACTTAGGTTTTGAGTTCTCTTAGCAAAGACTTGAAACTCATTGAAAGTTCCATGGTTGCTAGAGAGGAACAATACCAAGTAAATCTTGAAAAGTCATCTATAATAACAAGAACATATATTTTTCCACTTCTACTTTGAATTCTCATTGGCCCACATAAATCCATGTGTATGAGTTCCAATGGTTTGGTAGTGCTTACTATGGTTTTGGATTCAAAATAGGACCGGACTTGCTTGCCTTTCACACATGCTTCACAAACTTGATCTAGTTGGAACATTATCGAAGGTAGCTGTTTAGTCTACTTGTTGGACAATCAACTTCAATCCTTCAGAATGTTCTTCTATAGAGACTTGTGCAACGATTCCTGAATCCCACACTCCGAACCTGAGCTTTGTTCTCCGAACCTGCAGAAAAAGGAACCAACCCGGGAGGTTTGGGTGGTGGTTTCCCCTCCGAAGGTTAAGTTAGTTATCAGGTATGGAAAAAGGGTACAGATAGAGAGAGAAAGTGAGAGAGGATATTTTAGCAGAGTAATGGCACACTGTTCAATGAGCTACCTTTTACCTAATTTTGAGGAGACTATTTATAGTGTTTGGGATCCGAGAGCTTCCATTTGATGTCACCCTAGAATGGGAACACCTGATTGGCTAGGCAATCAAATCGCGACACATGCCAGGCAATGATTCGAGGCTGAATATCAACCAATCATATGCAGCCGTTTTTTGGGAGTTGGGCTCTGATTATTCCTTTAGACCAAAAGTGGGATTTTTTCTTTAAAGGAGTAAAACCTTTTAAAATGTCAAGTTTTCCTCCCTTTTCTAGGAAACGTGGACGCTTCTGATTGGTCTACGTGTCTCTTTGTTATCCCTTTATTTTTAGGTTATAACATTTGCCCCTAAAGGGGATTTTTACCATTGCCAAAGACGGTTAATGCCCTTTTACCAGAGGAAGTTACCTGATTTTTGAAAAGCAAAGATGCGCCCATTTTCAGGAGAGCCACGTGTCCGGTTGTTTTTAACCGGTTCAGGAGGTTTTTTGACCCCGCTATAAATATGTTCTTTTATCGTTTCTGAAATCATTTCACACCTTGAGTAATTTTTCTAGAGAGAGAGGCTCTGTAAAAAAATTTACTTTCTAGAGAGAGAGTGTGATCGTCCAGCCTTGTTGTGTTTTTCTTTATCGACTGTCCAAGCGTTCGTCAGGTATTTCCTTATTTCTTTCTTGCTCATTTTTTATTTTTTCTTAAAAAGTAATAAAAATGAATTCTTCCTCTTCGTCGAACAATCTCGGCCGTTCAAGAGTTTGCCTTGATGCTAGAACCGATGGTCATTCTTCTTCGGCACATTCTAGGGTTGGGTCTCTTCTGGCCGATCATGCATATCTTCTTTTTTATGGATTTGGCCAACAAAGTCAGACGACCCAGTCTTTACCTGTGCAGGGTAATTTGGCGCGCGTCAAGCAAACCGCCCGTCTAAGACGAGGATTAATACTCCGTGCTTCCAACTCTGAGATGGAGGAATCTACATGACGGATTCCCGAGGGAGATGCAAGGGCAATGGAAACCCAAAGCGCTCGGTCAGCGGCAGAGCCCTCTTCTCCTGGGAACGGCAGGGAAGAGAGTTGTGATCAAATAAATCCAGAGGCCAGCCCGTCTGGAAGAGATGTGGAAATGGTGGAAAATAACAGCGAGGGTGAGTCTAGTTCCCCTGGGGAGTCTGACGATCCTTCCACTACATCGTCAGAGATTAGGAGACGTCTAGGTCCCCTCCCTGACCCGGGCTTCATAATAGTTAACCGTAAGTGGTTAGAAAAGCTAGGTCCTGACCCTAGTCACCTGTCCCTAGATATGCCCATGTCGGGCTATTCTTTTGTGATCCCTGACGAGGAAGCTACAATTTTAAGTGCTCCCTCGGGTCACTTTGCCGTTTATAAGTTGGCATTGGACGCTGGGTTGAGATTTCCTCTCCACGAATTCATCGAGATTGTGCTAAGGCATTACAACATCGACTATAACCAACTGGTGCCTAATGCCAGGCACAACATCCTAACATTTATAGTCGTCTACAAATTGCGCGGCCTAACCCCCTCTTTTCCAGCCTTCACCCAGATACACTATGTATCTAAAGTCCCCAAAACGGTGGACGGGACTTGGTTCAGTGTCTGTAATCGTGCCGGGTTTATCACTTCTTGGGAAACCCTCAAAGATGCACGACTGGAAAGCTGACTTCATCTTCGTCCCGGCTCCCAGCAAAGATATTGCCGGACATTATCGCTACCATAGTCGGGCAGCGACAAACACCGGACAAGAGCATCTATCTTGGACTTGGAAGATAGATTTGATGACGAGGTGGTAGAATACTTTAGGATGGTTGAGTATTCTAAGCCAAACCATCCAACCATTAAAGGGCCAGCTAACTGGATTCCCTTTAAAGAAATGTTTTTTGACGACAACTTCTTGGTCGCCGTTGGTTTGCGGTCGGGCGCAGATAAAGGTAAAACATCAAAACTCTAAGTAAGATGAATCGTCCAATGTATTTGTGTATTCACCAACTTGCTTTTTTCTTGCAGAAACGGCCAGAGCACTCCTTAAAAAATCTTGGACGGACGACATAAGCATGTCCAAGTTTAGTGCAAACCTCTGGAAAGAATATTCCAGAACAGGGCCCGAGAAGAGGGCTAATACTTTGGTAAGTAAATAATAATTTTTTTTTTACGTTCATCCTAATGAGTTTGGACGAGGATCTGTCCTAGAACGAAGGCGGCTAGTCTTGGCCGTCCTTCTAGGTATATTAATCGTCTATATTTGCTTAGACGAAGATCCTTCGTAGAAGGAGAACGTCAGAATTTGGACGTTCTTCTGGATCTTCGTCTGTAATGTTTTTTGGACGAGGGTCCATCGTAGAAGGAAGACGGTTGTACTTGGTCGGCTTCCTTCAGCGAATGGTCTTCGTCCAATATCTGAGGTTCCATTGAACTTCTTCTTTGACGAAGGCCTTCTTTATTGGACAATCATCGTCCAAAGTTTTGGAACGATGCACCCTTCGTCCAATATTGCATTTATATCCAATATCTTCGTCTTGAAGGTAATGGCCATTCTGGCCGGCTTCCTTTAGCAAGTAGAGTGCGTCCAAATTTTCAGCTTTATCATCGTTGTCTTTAGACGAGCTTTTTTTGACTTGTAATTTTTTCTTTTTGCATAAGAATGCCCCAACATCTAATACATTGGCTGGGAAATCAGCTGCGTCTAAGAAAAGACTATCTACAGCCGGGGATCCTCCCCCGCCTAAAAAATCCAAAGGCTTTACAGCCAAGAAGAAGAATGAACGGACGAGCTCGTCCGTTCACAAGTCACAACGCTACCCCCGTCAGTCAGAGGACGGGGGACGAGTCTCGCCCGCCTCCAGTGGGCAAGTCCCTCAAGGTGGATGACTCGTCCACCGTTGCTCCCCTTTTGGGAGAGGAGGGACTCATCTCCATCCTCCTCCCTGTGAATCAGTCGGACGCGATTGTTCAGACGGAGACCCGGCCTGAAATGGCTGATGTTACGAAGATTCAGCCGGACGCGGCTGACAAGGAAGGATCGGCCTACAGTGGGCCGGTCGCTCAGTTGGTAGCTCAGATGCCACCGTCCTACAGATCTGCGTCCTTATCTTCGGGTGAGTCATACTACTCAAATGTAGTTCGGACGCTGCGAGTTAGTGGAAGTCCGATGAGTCCGTCCAACAAACTTGCAGTCGTTCTTCCCGTCAAGAGAACTGACCCCTTCAACTTTTCAGATAAGGACAAAGGCCCCTCTGCAGAGCCTGTCGCTCTTGCTGCTAACTCAGACGATGAGTCCTCTCAGGCATTTGCCAAGATGTCTAAGGTAGAGAGGGACAAGCTCAAGCAGGAGCTATTCAAATGCTATCCCGAGTCCTACATCAAGGGCCTGAGGGGGGCATCGTCTGGACATATTGGCTACATGTCTCAACTTGCTGCCGAGGTAACTCCCTTAGTTCTGCTGTTTTAGTTTTTGACTTATATTATTTTCATTATTTTTAACTCGTCCACTAACTTCTGTTTGCTTCTTCGTCATTACAGCTTTTTGCTCGCAGCATGATTACTGAAGATTGGGCGAGGGAGCTGAGAAAAGAAAATAAACATCTCGTCCACCAAGCTATAATGGCCGGGGATAAGGTCATCCACGATTGTGAGAAAATGAGGACTCTCCATCGTCAAACCAGGAAGCCTGGGAGATTCGTATGGCGACCATGGAGTCCAGCAACCAACAGTATCTCTTTTAGATTAATGAGTTGCTGAAGGAAAAAGCTGAGTGGCAGCTGGCCATGGATACCGTGTCCTGCTAACTCAAGGGGGAGAGGAATACTGCAATCTTGGCTGCTGCCAAGCTCAGAAAAGAGAACCTCACACTAAGTGAGGATAATGCTCGTATGAAGGCAGATCAGAGGCAGACCAATCCTTCCTTGATGCAAAGGAGGTCGGGTCGATGTGGTTGAAACCTCCAAGGGTTGGGCCTTGAAGGCTTTCGAAATGCTGGCCGAGCCTGAGGACGTCGACCGCTTTGAGCGTCGTCTAATCTTTCAGCAAGACGTGCACAGGGCCCAAATTGATGGTCGGACTCCCCCTTCCTTCACCGATTCTGACGAAAAGGAGGAAAATGAAGAAGGGTCTCCTGAGGACGGCCAATAAATCCCCGAAGATCCTCCTGTCGGCCAAGATACCCCTCCTGCTGAATAGAATACCTAGTCTTAGGCTAGTGTTTGTTTGTTGTATCTTGGCTGATTGCCATCCTGTAGCTTGGTCTTCTTTCTGATTTTCTATTTTTAGATTACTTTGTAACCCTTGCTTTTTTATCAATGGAAAACTCTTAGTTATAGAACTGCTTTCGTCCAACTTAGTTCATCTAACAATTTTTGTCTTTAGACTAACCATCAAACACTTGCCGAAATTATGGACGATGACTTTATCTTGACTAGATATTGTGGATGATCATTTAAACTTTAACAAACATGCCATGTACAAAAGAAACTCGTCCTATAATCTGGACGATCATCGAACTTTAAACAAATATGCCAAATACAAAAGAAACTCGTCCTATAATCTGGACGATCTTTGGACTTTAAACTAATATGCCAAGTTCAAATGTAACTCGTCCTGAAATCTGGACGACTATTGAATCTTTGAACAAATATGCCCAAGTTGAAATGAAGAGACCTAAAATCTGGACTACTATTGAATCTTTGAACAAATATGCCCAAGTTCAAACAGAACTCGTCATAAAATCTGGACGGTCATTGAACTTTAAACTAATATGCTAAGTTCAAATGTAACTCTTCCTAGAATCTGGACGACTATTGAATCATTGAACAAATATGCCCAAGTTCAAATGGAACTCGTCCTAAATGAGTGTCTTAGAAGTTCTAAGGCTTGGTTATTCCCCCCCTTCTTGGGACTGAGCTCGTCCTAACATTCCAGACGAGCTGTGTTCCAAGAAGGAAAACGGCCATCAAAAGGCTGAACTTCTGTATGACTCTCAACTGGATGAGCTTAGTTAGTTTGTCTTTTGATATAAATACACTTGCCAGCCTTGTGGGATATGATTGCTTTTATGAGCTTATCATTTCCTGGCCGGCTTCCTTCAGGTTGTAGTGTTCGTCTTGTAGTAATGGTTCCCTTACTAGGGCTATTACTACTTGGTTGACCTTGCTTTTGAAAGTAAGACACCTTTACTAAGGTGTGTTTATTTCAGGCCGGCTTTCTTTAGGAGACAATAATGTTTCCCTTACTAGAGAATATTACCATTTGGCTGACCATGTATGTCATCTATCTTTCATAAAGTTTATTGCTTTTTGGCCGGCCCCCTTTAGGAACCAATGTGCATCAGAAGAATGATTATCCCTTGCTGGGGTGATTCATTCTTTTTGTGTAATTCTTTGTTGGACGTTATTTGTTTTGTCAATATTTATCTAAGTTAATGTCACTTTAAAACCATTGGGCTAACTAGTGGTAAAAAATGCCCCAAAGTGAATGACTTAAGTAAAATAGAGAAACAATAATAAGTATAGGGGGAAAGTAGAAATTGTATTATGTAAATTTTGCTTGGCAAACTACCAAGGTACATGTATACATTCCTAATTCTCTTTTTGTGTCGTGGCACTTTTTCTGACTATAGACTACTAGCATTGTTGCATATTGATTTAAATCAGACGTGATACTTCTTCATAGTGTATGTATTCCAAGTGCGTTGTATTGGTCGTCCATCCATATCTTGGAGACGAAAGGTTCCACTTATTACTTCTTGGACAATCAGATAAGGACCTTCCCAATTTGGTGTCAGCTTACCCAGTTCTTTAGCTCGTCCTACGGCTTCCATCTTCGTGAGAACCAAATCCTCTACTTTTAATGGTCGCCTAACGACTCTCTTGTAAAAATCTCGAGCCATTCGCAGCTTGTACAATTGCATTCTTAATAGTGCATTGCCCCTTACCTCTGGTAACTGATCCAAGGCAGTGCGCATGGCGGCCCAATTGGCCTCTTCTGTGTACAGCATGACTCTTAAGGTGGGCTCTTCAATCTCAATGGGCAAGCCGGCCTCAGTTCCGTAGACTAACATGAAAGGTGTCTCGCCTGTAGAGTTCTTGGTCGTGGTTCTGATTGACCATAATACCAGTTGTAGTTCTTCAACCCATAGTCCCTTGGCATTTTCCAGCTTCCTTTTTCTGCCGTTTGACAGGATCTTGTTGAAAGACTCTACTTGCCCATTGGCTTGTGGGTGTGCTACTGCAGCAAAATGAGCTTTGATTTCTCTTTCTGCTAGCCAATCTTTCAGCTTTGGCGTTTTAAATTGTGGACCATTGTCAAAGACAATTAATTGCGGCATGCCGAACCGGTTTATGATATTCTTCCAAATAAAGCTCTTGACATCGTTCGCAGTTACGCCTCGGACTGCCTCTACTTCTACCCACTTGGTAAAGTAGTCCACAACCACAATTACAAACTTCTTTTGTCCAGCGGCCACAGGGAAGGGTCCCAAAATGTCTATGCCCCATTTTGCAAAAGAAATTGGGAACAAGATGGGAGTTAGATAATTTGACGGCTTCTGGTGCAAGTTTCCATGCTTCTGACAACTATCACACTTCTTTGCATAAGCAAGAAAATCTTCTTTTGAGGTAGGCCAATAGTACCCAGTTCTCAAGGCCTTCTCTCCTAAGGCTCTTCCCTCAATATGAGATGCAGATGCTCCTTCATGAAGTTCCTTCAACACTTCTAGTCCATCCTCCATAGTAATACACTTCAGAAGAGGACGATTGGATGACTTCTTGTACAGGGTTTCATCCCATAGCTCAAACCACTTGTCCCTGCCCTTGACATAATTAGCCTCCACAGGGTCTGAAGGTAATTGGCCTGTTTTCTTGAAGTTTATGATAGGCTCCATCCATACTGTTCCTCGGCTAAGAAACAGGACTTGTTCTTGATCAATACTTTTCTTTGGCTTGACTTCCCAAAACACTGTCCTTGGTACATCACAGTCAGCTGAGCTAGCCAGCTTTGAGAGAGCATCAGCCTGATGATTTATTGATCTTGGTACTTGATCCAGCACAAAGCGCTTTAAAGGCTCAATCTCATCTTTCATCAGATGCATGTATTTGCTCATTGATGCTTCCTTGCATTCATAATCTCCATTGACTTGGCTGATGACTAAGAGAGAGTCCGATTTGGCCTCAATCTCTAAAGCCCCGGCCGCTTTGCACATCTTGATCCCAGCCAGCAGGGCCTCATACTCAGCTTCATTGTTGGACGCCTGGAACTGGAACCTTAATGCATATTCAAACTTATCTCCTTCTAGAGACTAACAAATGATGCATGCCCCACATCAATTAACGGTCGATGATCCATCTACCATGAGCATCCAATGCTTCCTTCCTTCAGCCGGATCAGCTATTGGATCTATAGTTGGCCGAGTAAGCTCAACTATAAAATCTGCTAAGGCTTGACCTTTCCCGGGTTCAAAAGTTATGTCAAACATGTTCAACTCGACAGCCCACTTTAATATTCGTCCAGCAGCCTCCATTTTTTACAAAACTTGTTTCAATGGTTGGTCATTATAGACTAGTATGCTGTGAGCCAAGAAATAAGGTCTCAACTTCCAGCTGGCCATCACTAGTGCTAATCCAAACTACTCGACCGAAGTGTATCTACATTCTGCGTCTATAAGCACATGACTCACAAAGTATAATGGTATTTACACTTCTTCTCTCTCGGCCAGCAGGACATCACTTACATCCTGAGGAGATACAACTAAGTATACAAACAATGTCTCCCCCTCCCCCCCCCCTGGCTGGACTAACCAACCTAGGTAACTGACGAAGATGGTCTTTGACCTGCTGAAGCACTTGCTCTGCTTCAGCTGTCCACTCAAACTTGGCTTTCTTCTTGATTGTAGCAATAAAGTGATGACACTTATCACCCGACTTTAAAAGGAAACGGCCAAGGGCCGCCAGACAGCCTGTCAGACGCTGCACTTCCTTAATTTTGGCCGGTGATTTCATATCCAATATGGCTTGAATTTTTTCCCTGATCTACAAGAAACCCCAAGAACTTCCCGGCCAGGACTCCAAAAACACACTTTTAGGATTCAGCTTTAGCTTATACTTTCTGTAGATCACCAACATGGTCTTTCTCTTGTTGGCTCTTTACTATCATATCATCTATGTAAGCTTCCATGTTCCTACCCAACTGTGGCTGGAAGACTGTATTGATCAATCTTTGGAAGGTGGTCGGCGCGTTCCTGAGGCCAAAAGGCATCATCACCCATCCATACAATCCTTTTTCTGTTATGTAGGACGTCTTGTTTTGGTCGTCTGGCCACATGGGAATTTGATGAAACCTAGTAGGTGTCCATGAAGCTTAACAAAGCATGGCCAACCATGGAATCAACCAGCCAATCTAACTTAGGCAAAGGAAAATCGTCCTTAGGACACGCCTTGTTGAGATCGGTGTAGTCCACACACATTCTCCATGTGTCGTTGGGCTTTGGGACCATGCCTACATTGGCTATCCATTCTGGGTAATAGGTTTCTCTTATGAACTGGGTTTCCAACAATCTTTTCTTCCACCATTTCGGTCGTTTTTACTTCACAAGCAGCCTTCGTCTGGTCCTGCTTCTCCACTTTCCAAGATGATGGCTTCAAAGTAGTTAGATAACACTCTCTGGCCGCCTGCTGATCTCCATACAGGGTTCCAATCTGTCCTCTGTCACAGTCAAACTTCATGAGCATAAGATGAGTAATTATCACTGCTTTAACATGATTCATAGTTGGTCGTCCAAGAATAACATTGTAGGCTGTTAAGTCTCGGACGACCAGAAACTTGATGAACAAAGTCTGAGAGACATCCTTCTCTCCTACTCGGACCGGTAAAGTTACTGTCCCATAGGGTGGATGACTCTTCCCCCAAACCCAATGATTGGGTGGTGAACGGGGACTAAGTTCTTTTCATCAAACTTCAACCTGGACAAACAATCTGCACTAATGATGTCGGTCGAGCTTCCAGTGTCTATCAAAATCCTTCTTACTCTTAGATTTGCTATCTTCATCTCCACCACCAAGGGGTCATCATGAGGAGTCCTCAGCTTTCCCCGATCTTGCTCACTGACCACCACCTTTGGGAAGGGCTCGGCCTTTGCCTGATCAGTTAACAAAATTTGACCGAGCTCCCTAAGATAGTTTTTGTGCCCCCGATTAGTTGGTCCTCCAGCTGCAAACCCACCAGAGATGACTAAGATTACATCTTCATCAGTGCTTTCACTTTCCTTCTTCTTGCTCTGACGATCATCCTTCTTTGTAAACTTCCTTCCCCCTTGGGGCAAATACGAATTCATCTTTCCTATCCTGGCTAAATCCTCCAAAGCCCTATTAAGATGCTTACATTCATTATTCTCATGTCCACAGTCCTTATGAAAGTGATAATACTTGCTCTTGTCTCTGCATCTGTAAGGAGTCTTCATCTCAGCTGGAGCCTTAAGCTCATATTGATCCTTTATCTCCATAAGAATGGAGTATTGATCTTTGCTAAATTCTATAGGGTTAGCTGAAGATTCAGATTCTTTTCTTTTTCCTCGTCTGGACGAAGTAGTTGTGGAGGTTATTGCCCAAGTCTCAGCCTTCTTGGGGTTGTTCTTTTTTTGTCAGAACCACCTCCTCGGGCTTCTTAGACTCCGGGTGCTTAACCTCAGGATAAACTTCTGTGGCATGTATAAATGCTTCAGCCTCCTTCAAGGCTTCTGTAAGAGTAGTGATTATCTTTTTGACAAGGCCAAACTTAAAACTTCATGGTCGTAGCCCTCTGATAAAGGCATCAAAGGCCACACCAGCGTTAAGATCTTGAATTTGCAAAGCTTCTAGATTAAACCTCTTCACAAAACTTCGAAGAGCTACCTTTGGTCCTTGGATGACCTTACCCGAATGCATGCTTGTTTTTTATTCTTGTCGATTGGCTACAAAGTGACTGGTGAATAGATAACTGAGTTTAGTGAAGTTGTTGACTGAAGTAGGGGGGAGATTGTTAAACCAATTCTGAGCTACTCCCTTTAAAGTAGCGGGGAAATTCTTGCACAACGTAGCATCATCCACCGCTTGGACATACATTTGATGCTTATAAGCTGAAAGGTGATCATCAGGATCAAGTCGTTCCATAATGGCTCAATTGTAGGGAGACTAACCTTTGGGAAGGGGGGCGCCTCCATGATCCTGGTCGAGAAAGGGGTTGGCCAGTTAATCCGAGAGCTCCTAGCTGTCCCTCAATGGGTATGAACTCCTTATGGTACTCATAAAAAACGGGATTAGATGAGGTGTTTGTGGGGGCTGCACGCCGATAGACCATCGGCTGCACCACTGTCTTCTCTTGCATTGGACGAAGAAGGGAAGGGCCCAGACTTCTTCCTTCTGTCCTGGAATGTATCTTCAAAGGGGGGTCTCTCAAATACGGTGTAGACCATGTGGCCGACCGTTGTAATGCAGCAGCTTTCTTTGCCTCCAAGTATTCTCGGGTATCTGTTTCCATCGGATGTCCGTTTGGACAAGCATTAGGGGTGTTCAGAAAAACCCGACCCGGCTGGCCCGGCCCGTTGACCCAACGACCCGTAATAAAAAAACCGGGTAATAATTCTATAATTTGAAATTTTAATGGGGCGGGTACCCAACCCGAAAAAAGAGGCAAAATGCGGGTAGGGTAATGGGCCGCCTATTTTAGTAAAACGGGTACCCGATTACCCGGAAAAAATAATTTTTCATTGGAAATTTTCACTGATATGTCACGTTGGGCCATGTAATGCTCTACTCAACTGTCATACTAATACATTTCTACAAAGTAGAGGATTAGTCTACAATGATGCATACTTAAGCTAATTTAGGGAGGATCACTCTGAATCTGACTTAATCATATGACTTGTCTTTCACCCTCATACCTCCTGCCTCTCTATAAGAAGGGCCCTTTAAATTGCTCAGTTTCCACAAACATTTAAGCTCCAAGAATAAAAGATTATTTGCTTATATTGTTAGTAGTTTTTTAGGGGGAGGGTTAAATATCAAAGAGACAAACACTTCATGGGGTTTAGGAAGTTGCATAACACTACTACATAGTGCAGACTGCAGTAGCAAATAGAAGTTCTATTGAATTTTTTATTGTGTTTAATTTGAGATGATGTTATATATTCGATACAATGTACAGGGAGTACATTAGATGTTCAGTTGATTAGTCATTAGTTTATCAATGTATACTAAAACAAAGAAAAAGATTAACACGGGTACCCTATAACCCGACCCGAAAAAATCGGGTACCCGATTTGCGGGTACTCGATTTTTCCGAGTCGGGTCACGGGCCGTTTTTTATAATACCCATAAATGCGTGTACCCAGTTATGAACACCCCTAACGAGCATCGTCCTGGGTCCTTACCACCAGGTTCCAGTCCATCTTCCTTCGTTGCTCACTATCCTCTTGCTATTTTCCTCTGGCTGTCCTTCTTGACGAGCAGGTCTACTAGGACCTGCACGATTCTCTTGAGAGCGTCCTCGAAGAGGAACTGGATTGTTGGCGGCCGGCTCTTGATTCATATGGAAAAACAGCATATTATTCTTGATCTGTTCCTGGATGACCGCTGCCATCTTGGTCTGGAAGTCATTTAAAACATTTTCCAGATGAGCAGCAGTCACCGAACGTTCAAGGTTTTCCTGGATAACCGGTACTTGACTTTGACCAGGAACATGGACAATGGACGGAGGTCTGTCCCTTCCTCTAGGTGGTCGCTCATCGTCTATTGTATCATATACTCGAATCTGAAAACTGTAATTTCTAGCCACATTGGATGAGTGACAGTTAATCATCGTTGCGTCTCCCCACAGACAGCGCCAAATGTTTAGTCTACTTGTTGGACAATCTACTTCAATCCTTCAGAATGTTATTCTATAGAGATTTGTGCAACGATTCCTGAATCCCGCACTCCGAACCTGAGCTTTGTTCTCCGAACCTGCAGAAAAAGGAACCAACCAGGGAGGTTTGGGTGGTGGTTCCCCCTCCGAAGCTTAAGTCAGTTATCAGGTATGGAAAAAGGGTATAGATAGAGAGAGAAAGTGAGAGAGGATATTTTAGTAGAGTAATGGCACACTATTCAATGAGCTACCTTTTACCTGATTTGAGGAGACTATTTATAGTGTTTGGGATCTGAGAGCTGCCATTTGATATCACCCTAGAATGGGAACACCTGATTGGCTAGGCAATCAAAGTGCGACACATGGCAGGCAATGATTGGGGGCTGAATATCAGTCAATCATATGCAGCCGTTTTTTAGGAGTTGGGCTTTGATTATTCCTTCAAGCCAAAAGTGGGCTTTTATCTTTAAAGGAGTAAAACCCTTAAAAAATGCCAAGCTTTCCTCCCTTTTATGGGACACGTGGACGCTTCTGATTGGTCCATGTGTCTCTTTGTTATCCCTTTATTTTTAGGTTACAACAGTAGCCCTAAGACAAGTGCCTTGGATCTAAGTTTGTCAAGCAGTGAAAAGCTAGCATGTCCTAGACGTTTGTGCCATAGTAGAGAATCATCCTCCATCACACTAAGACATGTTCGATTGTCTTTAGGAACAAGATCAAGATCCACTATATAGGTGTTCCATTTTCTTGTTTCTTCCAAAATAACATTCTTTGTGTCATTGTTGATGATTAAGCACTTATTGATACTAAACTTCACTAAATTACCTTTGTCACAGAATTGAGAGATGCTCAACAAATTGGGTTTCAGTCCTTCTACTAGAAATACATTATCAATGCAGTGTATTGGTGATTTTCCTACTTTTCCAGTAGCCACAATGTTACCTTTCTTGTTATCACCAAATGTCACACATACACCTTCGAAGGTTGTGAGTGAGAGAAATCTTGTTTTGTCTCCATTTATGTTCTTGGAACAACCGATGTCCAAATACCATGTGTTATTCCCTCTCACTCTAGCATACAAAATCAATCACTGATTAGACTCAGGAACCCAACACTGTTTGGGTTCCTGTTTTTCAGAAACATAACATTTTTCTTTTCATTCAAGTTTACTATTCTCAATATTCTTTTCGGCAAACTTAAGTCTTAAGGAACAGTTTTTCCATTGATGTCCAATTTTACTAGAAAACATACAAAACCTATCACTAGGAAGGTTTACTCTCTTCTTTGGTTTTTCCTTTTTCTTTTTGTACTCAAATCCAAGTCATTCGGTTCTTTTTGTTTGAGGATTTGTTATCCAGTTTGGAACATCCAATTGATTCCTATATCCAATTGATTCCTATTGTTCCTAATACAGTCAAGTTCCTTTATCAAATTTTTGTTCTTTTCAGTTAAGGCATCTACTTCCTTCTTTAGTTATTCAATCTCAGTTCTAAAACTTTTAGAAGGAACAAACCTTATGTCAAAGGAACTAACTTCAGCAACAATGTCTTTTATTTGGCTTAGCTTTAAATTTAGTAGGTATTTCATTTTTGACTTTCTCATAATTTTCCTTTAATTTCAGATTTCTATCAAATAAGTCAAAGAAGCGATTTTCAGTTTTGATTCGAATATTCTTAATCCAATCTGTATGTTCCTTGTTCGCTTTTAGTGCATATTCAGTTTGGTTCGTCTTCTTAGTGCATTCATCTTTACAATCTTTAATAGCATCAACTAATAAGTCATAGAGTTTTTCTTTTGTTATAGATGTTAAACGAGTTTTAATAAAATTAATACTTGCCTCAAGTGATTCAATCTCATCATCAGTTTCATCTCCATCAATAGCCATCAAACATAGGTTAGCCATTTCTTCAGAATTTTAGTCATGCTCTTCTTCTTTAGAATTAGAATCTCCCCATGTAGGTATCATAGCTCTCTTCAAGTCAGTTTTTGAGAACATATTCTTGAAGTCTTTGTTCCTTTCTTTACTGCGTTCCTTTCCTTTGTCCTTGCCTTTCTCCAGTTCCCATTGAGGACATTCCTTGATTAAGTGATCTAAACTGCCACATTTATGACAACCAGTTTTGTTAGTAAATTTTCGATTATTACCTTTGTAGTCACAATTTTTCATGTTCCTGAACATCTTTTTGAAACGCCGGACCAAAAGTGTAGATTCGTCATCTTCTGTATCTGTTTCATCATCTTCATCAACTTTTAGGGATATGGACTTTTGCCTAGATGGTTCTTCATTTTCTGAATCTATGTGCAACTCATGTGTCATCAAGGAACCAACAAGTTGTTCCAAATTGAACTTGGTAAAGTCTTTGGTATCCTACAAGGCAGTAACTTTGGCCATCAATCTATCTCTAGGTAGACTTCTAAGAACTTTACGTACCTGTTCTTCAGATGTGATAACTTTTTCAAAAGAAGCTAGCTCATTAATTATGTTAGTGAATCTAGTAAACATATCTTGAATAGTTTCCTTTGGTTTCATTTGGAACAATTCATATTGATTCATTAGAAGATCAATTTTGGATCTTTTTACTTCACTTGTTCCTTCATGTGTGACTTCTAAAATATCCCATATTTGCCTTGTCGTTTTGCACCCCATGACACGATTTTGTTCATGAGGTCCAAGACCACAATGCAATAATTTTACAGCAAGAGCATTCATTTCAACTTTAATGAAATCTTCTTTATCAAATTCAGACATAGCTTTAGGAACTACCTCATTTTTGTCATTTGTAGTTGTGACTTCAAAGTCTCCAACTTCAATGACTCTCCATACCTGATAATTCTCAGCTTTAATGAAGATTTCCGATTAGGTTTTTCCAGTAGGTATAGAACTTACGATTAAACATCAAGGCCTTTGAGTGGTATACCCTTCTTCCAGCTTTTCAGTTGTATTCATTGTTCCTAACCAGAATCTTACTCGTCGGCTGTAACCGCTTAATTTAAGAGCACCTGCTCTTAAACCAATTGTTGTTGTAATGGGAACAATACAAGAGGGGGTGAATTGTATTGTTGGGAACAATGAGCAATTTTTGCGGAATTTAGATAACAACGAGAAAAGTAAAGTAAAGAGACAAGAGATTTAGCGAAGAAAACCATCCTAGACCTTATAGGAAGTAAAAACTCGACCACAAGGGATTTTAACCAGAATTCATGATGTCTTATTTATTGCTTTACTTTTTGATTGCTTTTAGTTGTTTTGGAGTTAGTTTAGGCTAGTTTGTAAGCTATTTCCTTAATTTGTGTAATTTTCCTCCTTGTATGCACTTTCTTTGGGCGCTTTGTTTCGTTTCAAGACTTAGAAGCATGCTTGGAGGACACTTGCACAACCCCAAATATTAATATGGAAGAGGAAGGTCAAGGAAGCATCAAGGAAGCATAACCGAGTTCCGGGGGCAAATATAAGAAGTTTTGGAAGGGTTTGTGCACAAGGGTCAACTTCAACTGGATATAGCTTTCATCACACAACACATTTTTGAGCGATTCAAGTTGGAGATAAAAGCTTGGTTCAGTATCTTTCCAACGAGTGGTCACAAGTTCAATTACGATGAAAAACGAGTGAGATATGGCCGTTTGAAAATAAACTGACGAAACTGAAAAAGTGACCCGAGCGCTCGGGTCAACTGACCCGCCCGGGTCAGATTACGGAAAACTGAAATTTTAGTCCCGGCGATCGACTAGCCGGGCCGACTTGACCCGCCGCGGGTCAACCTCAACCCGAGCGCCGGTCGCATGTTTTTCGGAAATCTTTCTTTTTAAATTCTCTTTTTGAATGGGGGTTAATTTGTAATTATGCCTAGTTTATTTTAGGACTATATAAGGCAAACTCCTCTCATTTTAGGTTAAGCTAATTTACATTATATTTTAATAAAGGGAGATTTGAAATTCTTAGAACCCTAGGAGAGAGAAAATTTCATCTTCTAGAGAGAGAAGTGAGAGAAACTTGTTGAAAACTTGGAATTTGAAGAATATAAGAAGGAAACTTGAAGATTTGGAGGCTCCTTGCAACTTTAATGGGAATTTCTTACTCTCTCTCATATTTTATTGCTTTATTTTCTTATTTTCATGTCATTTAGTTCACTCTATTTACTTGTTCATCCTAGAGTATTGTTTTAGTTCATGTTAATAGTTGTTAATGTCTTTTAGTTTATAATTTATTATGATTTGTGAGTAGCTATTTCTTTGGGAAGGGTTTGAAGCCATTGATGAGTTCATGAACCTCTAAATCCAACATTTGTTTTGACTTGGGATAATTTTGGTTAATTGATTTGGCATTTTCATGGATGTTTGTGTGATTGGCCATCATAGGAGTATAATTTAGGTACCCTTAGTGAAGGATCGAGAGATGAAGTTAAGGGTTGCCTCAATTCGATTATTAGGCTTGAAGGACCATGAGCATTGGAACTATCTAGCCTAGGGGACTTAGTTTGCTTGATTATGTTCATCATGTTTATGGATGTGCTTGGTTGAATGCCTTAGCCATGAGAATAGGTCTTCGGTAAGATACTAGGCCAATCTAGCTAGCTCGAGAGAGTAGTTAGAGTATCAATGGATGAATAATTACCCTCAATTGATTCCCATTGTTGATTTCCATTGTGATTGCTTGGTTTATGAATGAGTTAATTGGTGGATGCGCGTTCCCAATGTTATTTTTCTTATTGTCTTTTCATCTAGAAATCTTCAAAAAAAACATAGACTTGGCTTAGCTTATCATAAATCGATACTTATTAGTGCTTCCCTTAGTCCTTGTGGATTCGACCCTTTACTAGTCTTATATTGGGTAGTTTAGATATCGTTGACGTGTTTACAACGAGCGCGTCAACTCATCCACTAATAATAGGTCAACAACTCAGTACAACCTATTTCTCTAAAGTTCCTTCTCTCGTTCCGCTAGGAACACTAATCCCACAACAGTCCATCCATTGTTATTAGGGGTGAAAGTTATTCGGATAAAATCCAAAATCCAATCCAATCCAATCCGAATTAGTAATTCGGATCGGATTCGAACTGTGTTCGGTTTGGATTCGGATTGAAATTTTTTGGCAAATTGGATTTTCGGATCGGATTGGATTGAGGGTAATTGGATCCAAAAATCCAATATAACCAAATAGTAATATGCCTTGTATTATGTATCTGGATTGCGCTTAAGTGCTTAACTGAATTTTTTTATAAAAAATAAGCCTAGTCAATACCCCAGTAGGCGTAGCACTTCAACCCTTCCCCTAAAACCCTAACATCACTTAATGCCTCATTTCCTAAATCTACTAGGCTGCTGTTGTGCTTTATTTATTTCATCGAAAAACTAAGTTTTAAAAAATCGGATTTTCGGATCAGATCCAATCTAGAGTATGAAAATTCGGATTGGATTGGATCGGATTCAAACTCTAATTAGTTTGGATTCGAATTGAAAAATTAAAATCCAAATTTTGTTCGGATCGGATTGGATTAGGCCCTAATCCAAACCGTACACCGAACTTTCACCCCTAATTGTTGTTACTCTCACTCTTGACTTCACTTAAAGTCCTCTCTTTAATACAGGATTTCACTCAAAATTCCAATCCCAAACTCAATTACAATAGATGAATAAACCCTATCTGCAACTCACAATAAGACTAGGAACATTAACAAGTGTGAGAATAATTATTGGCACTAACACTAGAAAAATGTCTGCTCTCTTATATTGTGTAGTCAGTGATACCTAGAAAAATATGTTAACGAGTTATGTATAGATGAGTGAGTTTATACGAGTAAACCCTACTTATCACTAACTAACTCATTTCTTATCTTTTCCAAGAATAAATAAAGCAATTTTGTTTTTCAAATATTAAAATCAGATTTTATTTTAAATATCTTTTGTGATAAAATCGGTTTTCAACCAACTCAAGTAAAGTAACAAAATCCGGTCAAACAAAATAAGAATTAATTTCATAACAAATTACTTGAGATAAATCACATAATAGATAAAGATAAGATTTTATTTACTCAAAGATTAAATTGGCTTTAACTAAAATATTTAACTCTAAATAAAACCAAAAAATAAATATAAATATCTGATTTTATTCTAAGCATATTTATTCTCAGTACCAAATATCTACTCCTATACTAACGTTGCCTTAGATTAGAAACTGCTATGTTCCTAATCTTAGGACAACTCTTTATGGTAGCTTGTTCCTTAGTGATGTTCCTAAGTTCTACTACAAACTTTGGGAACTCTGCTTCCAATAGCTTTATCAAGTCTTCTGAGGTCCAATACTCCTTGAATCCTTCATTGACCATGACAAACCTGTTTCATCATCATAAACACTTAGTAGAATATTAGTCCAATTAATTTTGTCTTTGTTATATGTCATCTTCAAAACTTAGGATCAACAAAAACCCTTTTGGACACCTTTGCTTCTTGGTTGAATGTTTATCTCCCAACTGACTTAAGTAGTATTGAATAGGTTTGTAGTAAACTTTGCTATGTTTGCTTCTTTACGTGGTTTCATTTAAATTTTACTAAACGTTGCTTGTGACTTGTTTATAGGTGTATATTCCTCTACTTGATGTGAACCATGAGCATTGGTTGTTGACGATCATTGACTTACGTAAGAAAAAGGTGTACATTATGGATTATCTTACAAAATTGAACCATCACCTTTTGGCAGTTATGGACATGGTACTCAAATTTGTACTTATTACGCTTCGGTTATTACCTAACTATCTTTAGGTTATTACCAAACACTAAAGAGTAGTGTTTAGGTAATTACCTTAATATATTTAAGTTATTACCAAACCATACATAGTCCTATTAATGTTTAGTAACACTTGCTTTTTCCTATTTTATTTTGTATCGGATGAGTGCAACGTCGGAAAGGCTTGAAGGTCATCGTTTGGCGCCCTTGTTCATGGACATGAAAGATTTCACTTACGAATATCTACCATGTACACGACAATCGAATGCGTGCGTAACACAAAATTTCTAACTCTCTTATTTTTCACATTGTATATAAGGTAGGCTTATGTATTCGTTCTTCTTGTAGGCATGACTGTGGAATATACGTGATGAAGTATATCCATTGCGTGATGTGAACGTCATACCAACCATTTTTTACATGGTACGAATGGTAAATGTATATATTTGACTTTGTTGTATGATATTATTGCAGTAACTTATGGAACCGTCTGTAATGCCAGTAAATAGATCAACGCCTTGGTATACTTTTGTCGTTCAAGTTGATATACGTTTGTTTTTAGACATATGCCAATGTCACTTAGTAGATCAAATAATGCAGTTCAAATGTTAAAGTTTAGATAACTACCTCATTTAACTATGGTCATTTCCTAACTTTTGATGCTACACTTTGTCCATTTTTTGTGTAAATAGATCAAGGCCTTAAGGTATTTAGTATACTTTTGTAGTTGGAGTTGGTATACTTTTATATTTAGACATATGTCAATGTCCCTTAATAAATCAAATGATGTAGTTCAAATGTAAAGGTTTAGGTAATTACCTCATTTTACTATGGTCATTACATAACTCTTTTATGCTACACTCTGTCCATTTTTGTGTAAATAGGCCTTAAGGTATTTGGTATACTTGTGTAGTTCGAGTTGGTATACTTTTGTATGTAGACATATGTCAATGTCCTTTAGTAGATCAAATTAAATAGTTTAAATGTAAACGTTTTAGATAATTAGCAAATTTGACTATTGTCATTACGTAAACATTGTATGCTACACTTTGTTCATTTTTGTGTAATTATTGATTACCTTCTCCTCCTATTTTTTAGTGGCTATTAATTCTCCATTGTATAAAAGTATCTCATTGTACTAAAAATCTCAAATTAACCCTAGTTCATATGTTTTTAGTTAATTACCAAACATGGTTTTAGGCATTACCAAACCTACTAAGTGGATGATGTTCTCCTAATCATAATCCATTCCCATTACTCATTAAAGCAATCCTATGGGGATTGGACAATCATGCTACTGGACTCATTACGCCCAATACCTCACTAAACCTCATTGACTTGAGTTTTGGACCCCCATTGTCCCTACTTGTAATAAAAAGCCAAAATTAACCCCAGATCAGATGCTTTTAGGTAATTACCAAACATGGGATTGGGCATTACCAAACCTACTAAGTGGAAAATGTTATCCCGATCACAATTCATTCTCATTACTAATCAAAGCAATCCTATGGGGGATTGGACAATCATGTCAATGGGTCCATTAGGCCCAATACCTCACCAAACCTCATTGACTTGAGTTTTGGGCCCCCATTGTCCTTCCTTGTACTAAAAAGCCCAAATTAACCCTAGATAAGATGCTTTTAGGTAATTACTAAGCATGGTTTTGAGCATTACCAAACCTACTAAGTGGAGGATGTTCTCCCAATCACAATCCCTATAGGTTTGTTTTGATTTAGTGTCAAAATATTTTATTAAGTGTTAATACATTCTTATTTCTTACATGTTTTGTGTGATTTAGTGTCAAAATATTTCATTAAGTGTTAAGACGTTCTTATCTCTTTTTTTATACTTTATAACTCTAGTTGGCTAATTTGGATTAATACATTTATATCATATTGATTAATTGTAATTAGGATTGTTGATTTGAATTGTTTGTTTTCAATACACTTTGGAAGTGCAGGTTTTGAGACTTCTTTTAGTTTCTGCAAAGTTTTGGTAATTATCAGAATCCATTTTAGTAATTATTTAAAGTTTCCGTTCAGTCATCTTCTTCCACCTTCATCTTCAACCTTTCGGTTTTTTCTCTCTCCTCAGCTAGTGCGAAAATGCTCATCAATGCTAAAAAAAACGCACAAATCGGTCCCAAATTGGCAGTTTTTCAACATGTTACAACAATCCAAACCAGGTTTTTGTGAAATTCATAATGACCTAGAATTTTGGTTTTGAGTTTGTTCATATTAAAACTCAAACTTTAAATTCCAATATTTTTGTGGTGTTCATGGTCAACATACGATTATCAATTTCATGTTTCTTCAACTATTTCATGATTTTACAAAGATGAAAAGAGAGGAAAGTGAAAAAAAATTCCCTAAAATTTTCCCCCAAAATCGAAAATTATAATTTCGATTTCACAACTTCTCCATCACAAATTCTTGACTTCTTCATGAATTCTTACCATTTCATGATAAGAGAATGGTCTTAGATTAAGAGGGAGAGAGATTTACTTAAAATTCAAGAAGAATTGAAGATCCATAGAAGGGGGAAGGGAAGAGAGGAGGAGAGAAAATCTGGTAAAAAAAATTTCCAAGTTTTTTTTTGTCAAAATTATTTTTCGAATTTTCGGAATTTTTTCAGAATTTTTTTTGTATTTTTCGAAATTATATAAAACATTTTCAGAAGTTAGAATAAATGATTTTGGTATAAAGAAAAGGGAAAAGAAAGCTTATGTGGGTGGCTCACATTAATCGTGGCCCCATAATTTCCATGGTCTGTTTTGAAAAAAGATCATCCTAGAATTTTCAAATTAAAAAGCGTGACTTAGTACAACTTTAGGTGGATAACATTCCCTTTTATAATTGCAGTATTTTCCTTATATGGAGGTTTTACATTAATTGGAATAGCTCCTTTATTTGAGTCTTCCTCCGTCCCATAATATAAATCCTTGTTTGCTTATAAGGTGTCCTACAATATAAGTCCCTATTTCTATTTTCAATCAATAATTACGGCCAAAATACCCTCATGAAAATAATTTAATTTCCAAAATATTCTCATAATTTCAGCTCCCAATGCACCATTATTAATGAAAAATGGGATCTTTTACCCCGTTGAACTTCTCTTCACATTAAATCGTGCAACATTAAATGTTCAGTTTTTATTTTTTGTTAAAAAGAAAAAACCAATGTAAGTGTTTGCCAATAAAAATGAATCTATTTATCCAAATAAAACAAGATTCCACTTACCTTAATTCTCGTGTGAAAGCAGAATCAGGACTTATATTATAGGACGGAGGGAGTAATATATCTCTCTATCTCTCTATCTCTCTTCTATCATATATATCTCAATTTTTATCAATTTTTATCTATCTCTACTTCATACTTTTTTTTTAAAATGGGTTAAAAAAAGTGATGTTGCAACAATAATGAAACAGAAGAATTATAAAGCTAATGGCACCTGTACTTCATGAAAACGAATTCTTGTCCAAACTTTGTTTCATTCTCTCATTTTCTTTTCCACCATTTTTTTGGACGATCCTTTTTCATAGCTTATTTCTTATTCCTTGCCTGCTGCATCTCTCTGTCTCTCGCTACAACTCCGGATGTTCATCACTAGTCACTCATACCGTTGCACCAGCACGCCTGCAGTGCTTCGCTTTCGACGCACCATTGTTGTTAATCACTCTAAATTGATACTATGATAACAACTGATAATTCATTCGTACTATTTTTATTACAACATATACCCTGTTTTGTTAGTTTCATATCTATTGCAATATTTTCTCTTGGTAACAAAAGCTATTCAATTGCACTACATTACCCTTATTAAGTCTACCTAAAACTATCATTAATTACCCACTGACCAATCACATGTATTCTTTTTGCCAAACTCCACCCCCTTATATAATTTCCTTATAAAATCTACACAAACCATATGTTGCAATAGAAAAAGAATGGAGAAAATATTTGATAGTTCATTGTCATCATTGCTCATTGATGCTTGTTAGTTACTCTAAATGTTCCATATTAGCTTGTTCATCTTCCGCTTTTCATTCTAACACTTTTTATATTTGCGATAGAGACCACTATCATTTACATACTATATTTCCCTTACTTTTTCTTATTCACACACTTTACCCCATCACATATAATGCTTTATTTCCAAACACCTCCCTTCCGCCGATAGAAAAAAATACTCCACTATTTCCTTTCGTATTACTTGCCTATTAACAATAAGTTACCTCCAATGAATAAAAAAAAAAACAAGTTACCTTCGAAAACTCTATGTCAAAACAAGTGTTCAAACTACTGAGTGACAAAAGGGTCGGTCATTTTAAAATTATTAATTTTTTTTGTGCGCGGTGGTGAGAAGAGAAATATCTGGTTTATAACAGCTAAAACGCTATATCACTGTTTGATAGTGTATTCTTCAAAAAGGTAGTATATTTAATCATAAATGCAGTAATTAAATAACAAAAGTTGTACGAAAAATCAACACATGAGTAACATATACTCCCTCCGGTCTCTATTAGTTTACCCATTTCTTTTGCACAGAGTTTTAGGAGAAATAATGTTGTGGGATATAGAAAGAAGAGAAACTATTATTTTATATTAAAGTTGAATGTATGTGTGATGGAAAGTTAGTGGTCCCATTCCAAAAATAGAAACAAAAGAAATGGGTAAACTAATAAGGAACATCCCAAAAAGGAATACGGGTAAACTAATAAAGACCGGAGGGAGTATTAGCTTTATTAATGAGAAGGTACTGGGTCAAACTTGTCTGACCGTAACTTATGGTCAAACAAATATAAGTTTGATAATTTGATAAAAACTTTGAATATTTGATTTTAAACATTGAATATCTGATAGAGAAATTTAGTTATCAAATAGAATACTTTATTTTGAATATCTGATATAGAAATTAAGTTATCAAATAGAATACTTTATTTTGCATATCTGATCTTAAACTTTTATTATCTGATAAGAATGTTTGATTACCTGATCTAGACTTTTCATTAGATGAAATGAACTTTTAATTATCTGATTGAATTTTAAATTATCTGATATATAGAATTGAATACCTGATATAAATATAAGAATATCTTATATCAGATATTTAATATATAAAATCAAATATTCAATAGAAATAATAACATCATATAATCAAACCAACCCACCTACCTCTCACTTCTCAAGTTCTCATCCTCCCAATTCATACCCTCATCCAGCATCATTCTCCATCGCCCCCAGGCTAACCACCACTTCTCCTATTCTTCCCTGACGTTATCTAGCCCCACGCTCTCGATGGCATTAGACAATTTCTGGGAGTCGCTCCTCGTCGACGGGCACCACCTCGTCGTCATCGTTCCGTCCGACGTGGACAAGCTCAACCTGAAGCTGCAACCGGTGTTCATTTCAAAGCTTCGGGAATTGAGAACTAGGGACAATATGATAATAGGGGTTCTTCCTAGTTTTCCTCTCCTTTTTTAAAAAATAAAAAATATATTAGCCTAATTAAGATAACAATTTGGAATTTAAATTGGTGGGTTGTAGTTTGGAATTTGAAATGATCGGTTGTAATTTAAATTTCAAACTAATGGGATTTACAATCATATTGGCCCCTTCCAATTGTTACTATCATGTTTCAAACAACTCAAAACCCAAGCTTGTGCAAGTTTCATTTGGGTTTAACAGTAAGATAGCGTTTACCATAGTTTAGTTTAAATACTTCCTTTATTCTTTAATACATGGTAACGTTTTTCAATTTTAGAAAGTTCTACGTTACTTGCAACGTTGATGTTCCTTTTTATCTCTCATCTCATGGGTTATTGTATACATTCAACATTGCAAGTATTAAAAAGACGGAGGAAGTTTTTTACTAGACATTTTTTCTCTTTTAAGTTAGGTGGTTATAATTAACAAAAGAACATTTAAGCTAATGTTTGTTTCAAAAGGTTCGATATTTGGGTTATCATGGACAAGAATCAATATTAAAAATAGTCCAAAATATCTACTCAACAATACTGTCTAGCAAATAACAAACCTTCCACCACATGTAGAGTATTTGGTGCCATAGAAATGATGTTCTGTTCAGAAAGGAAGCTGCTAACCCAGTGGCAATTTTAAAACTTATTGAGGTCAATAGCAAGTGAGGCTGTTGGAAGTTCAAGGAATTGGATGGATCTCCTTCACAGCCTGGTGTAGCTATCAAACTACAAGCCCCTGCTCATTGTGTGTGGGGGTCTATCTCAACTCCAACGTTGGTTGTCAAAGTTGATGGTGCTTGGAAGTCTACGAAGCGTGCAGGGACCTGGCGAGCTGCCATTGCTTGGACTATGTGGTGGTTAATGAAATTATCAATGGAGCGGAGAGGGTATTTGCTTTGGATCCAATTCATGTGGAGCTTCTGGCGATCCATCGGGGTTTGCGTATGGCAATGAAACTTTCCAAGTCTCTTGTTATTTGGTCAGATTCACAGCTTGCTGTGCAGGCTTTAGTTAATCCTTTACTGGATAATATTTTGTATCATTCGCTGTTAGAAGGTATTAGGGAGTTTTCTCATTTGCATTTTCTTTCTATTTCTAAAGGCCCTAGGCAGGTTGTGCAGGAAGCTCATAATCTAGCAATCTGTGCTAGGAGCGATTAGTTTGCTTGTTTGTTTGTGTATGCGTTGCCCAAAAAAACATGTAGATACATGGCATGGGCAGCTATCTGATCCGGTTACAATCTCATTTATTTTCTTAGTAATTCTCTTGCATGAAGAATTAACTTCCAAGTCCAATAATCCCCTCAATGTCCTTGCAAGTTGCAAGGTCTATAGTCTTTTGATTTGAATCATGTATTTATCTTTCTTTTCTCGTATAAATTTTCCTAATTGACAAGCATGTAATTATCTTTCAGACCGTTTACTTGCTACTAGCTCTATAAGATATAGCATATACACAATCCATCTACAAGAAAGCACACCAGCATGGCCAAGTTTGCCCCAGACTCACAAGTCACAAGCATCGGCAGAGCAGTCTACTACTAAAAACAGGGTTCACCTATGCCCTTAAATATCATTAAAACTTCATCCTAGTTACTATTTCACAACACCTACAGCTATCAGTTTGATTAACATTAGAAAATACAGAATTTATCGTAATAAACACACACATCGCTACCATTAAAAGGTTAGTGATTACAGACAAACCATTTTTGACATCACGTGGTCATTACCATACTAGTCTCATGGTTATTGAAGACCAGTTACCTATCAGTAGTAAACCTGTGGATAAGACGGCGCCATCCCATTGTTGTAGCCATATGCAGGGTAGCTAATAGGTGCTCCAGAGTATGGACCAGCCATAGCAGGGGGAGGGGCTGCCTCTGGTGAGTAGTGATATGGAGGACTGCTGCTTCCATACATAACATGGGCAGGCCTATCATAAGGATAAGGCGCAACCCCAGCTGGGTACTGGGGGTGTGAAGGAGACATAACATATGCAGGAGCTGGTGCAAATGAAGATACATATGCATTTGTTGAACGGCCGGCTTTGGCTGGAGGCATGGGACCATTGTTGCAGACCCTAGTTCTCTTGTTTGCAGGTATTGGTGCACTTTTCTTCTTGTCAGTTTTATTCTTCTCCAACTGCTCAAGCCTCTTCTTGATGTTTTCTTGTGGAAATTCGTCTTCAAGTTTGTATTCTTCTATGCACTTGAGAACTGCCCGGAGAGCAGACTGCTCTTTCCGATTAGCTAGATGCTACAGGAGACAAATAACAAGTTAGTCAGCACAAAAGAGAGATACTTTGCAATTTCGACTATGGAAGAGCACTCCATGCTCCAAAACCCCGTAAGATATCCTCATCCACAAAAAGAAAACAGAATTAAAACCGGCACAATCTAGCCAATTCCCTGCCACGTAGAAAAAGAAATTCTAACCAGTGGGTGACATTTAGGAAAAGGACTTGTAACTTATTCATCTGGAGATAATTGAATAACGAGACTGGTTGATCAATAATAAATCCCAAGAAATTTCAAATTTCGGGAAGTTTCATTTCCAAGGAAGTTTCAAAAACTATATGGTTAGGAACATGAAATAGAGCTTCCTATACCTCAGGAAATTCCACTATTGTGAGGAGGGACCAGTAAGAATATTCCTCCAATTTGTGCAAAGTAAAAATTCTATACTTACTAAGCTTTCAACAGCCAAGTAAGTTCACTTTTCTACTTCTCATGAAATTGTACTTTCTATGTTTTCCCAAGTCTATAAAACTAAGGCTGTGGACAAACTTCCATACTGGGCAAGGGTTAAATATTATTGTCCTCATGAAGCACCATTCGGAGCCAACATACAAGGCAAAACTCTTGCTGCCACGCACAACAGAAACAACAATTCAAGGCCTTAATCCCAATAGGCTGAGGCCGGCTGCATGAATCAAGATTCTACCTTTGATGGTCGTCCATATAGTCTGCTTTGAATAATAACTCTTATTTCATAGGTAAGGGTCAACTTTAAGATGAAGCTCCATACAGAGGAAAGGAACCATAAGAGAATACAAGACATCCTTAACAAACTACTACAAGATCACAAGGGATAGCTTTCCCTTCTTGTTGTAACTACTTCCTCTATCACTAGCTCTGCACCACCCCCCCCCCAAGGGAACTCAAGGGTTTTAGCGTTGCTTAATTAAGAGTCTAATTCTTCCAACCCAATGTGATTTACACAAATAATCATGACTCACGAGCTTGGATATGGAGAAAAGGAGTGATACATTGTCAAACATAAATTACTATCCAAAGTTCATTTCCCAGATCTATAAGCTTTACATATACAAGGAAACATTGAACACAAATTAAGTACATAACCATTTAGGAGAGAAAGT
Source organism: Beta corolliflora (assembly GCA_947648045.1). Lineage (NCBI taxonomy): Eukaryota > Viridiplantae > Streptophyta > Magnoliopsida > Caryophyllales > Amaranthaceae > Beta > Beta corolliflora. The sequence continues at coordinate 93,471 of CANSZD010002449.1, forward strand.
GGAAGCTAGTTGCATTCACAAACTGCAACCATCCCAATCGAGAAGAAGGGACACTAGAAAAGATAATGAAAATATCACTTTCTCAGTTTTCCCAAAATTGAAACAATTTGGCCTTTGCACTATTCTTATACCCTACTTTGACCATGTTTGACTCCCTTGATCTCTATATATTTGCCTATAGCAAGTTAGCACATTTTAAGAAGAGCGAAGAAGTAGAGGGAAAAGATTGGTAGGTGAAAGTGTGGGGCTACACTTTAGAGAAAAAGATGCAAGAAAATTGTTGCCATAAAGAGATGGAGCAAATAATTTGAGACATCCCAAAATGGAAAATAAGCACATAGGATTTGTTCAATGTAAACTTTACAAATATTTTATTCTTATAATTTCAAATAAATAATTAAAGAATTTATTAATGGTCAAAGTGTGCATTGGCAAGTGTGCAAGTCAAACTATGGCAAGTGTAGGGAAATGGAGGAGATTACATAGTAAACATACATTTTCATCCTCCAAAACAAAAGACCGTCGAGGCAATAAAATCTAGGAAAAATTGATTTAATCAGTCCCAACTATGGGCACCCTGACAAAAACAGTCCCAATTATCGTTTTTTATTGTTCAGTTCCAACTTTGAAGGGTATTTTACAATAGCAGTCCCAGCAGGTTTCCAACCTACTGTAGCAGTTAAACTTTGCCAAAAATAATTTTTTTTCTATCTTCTTCCTCCTCTTTCCTCCCTCCTTCCTTCACTACTCCCTCCTCCTCCTCTCCCCAGCCACCCGACCCCCTCCCCTTCCACCCCACTACCCCCTCACCCACCTCCCCTAATTCTCAAGCATACAAGTAAAAAAATTAGTAATCCAGCAAATAGGAAATCCATATTTATCATTTAAGAAAAAACAAGTAGACATGAGTCAAGAGACTATCTTCCCCATCATTATCAACAGAAGCAAATTAATTGTTGACAAAAACAATAAAGCAGTAAATATCATGAAAGTTCACCCTCTTCAAATATTTACAAGAACTAAAATTTGCTATGCTTGGCATGGATAAATGAGGCAGCACAACAGGCTATTGATTCAGTCTAACACACAGTGTAAATGCGGGGTGGGGGATGGGAGAAGGCTGTGCGGGGGGCTAGGGGGTGGGGGCATGGGTTGGGGGTAGGGGTTGCGGGTGGGCTGGGAGAGTGGGGGCATGGGCTGGCTTAGGGTGGACTAGGCTGGTGGTGGGGTTGGGACAGGGATGGGGGATGCGGGTGGTGGCAGGGGAAGAGGAGGAAGGAGGGAGGAGAGAGAAAGACTGAAAGAGGAGGTAAAAGAAACAGGTGAAAATAAAAAATAAAAAGGGAAAATAAGGGTTAATTCGTTTTTTTACCGGTTTAGCAAGTCACCAGTCAACTCGGACCACCAGTGTAAAGGGAGGGTTAAAGTTGGGACTGAACAATAAAAAACGATAGTTGGGACTGTTTTTGTCAGGGCGCCCATAGTTGGGACTGATTAAATCAATTTTTCCTAAAATCTACTCATGAACAAACTACAAAAACTGACAAGAAACCATCAACAGGAAAATAGAGAAATACCGCAGCTCGTCCACCATGGTTTGGGTCCTCCAAAATTGCAGCAGCAGCCTTTCTTGCATCCTTAAGGAAGGATTTAAGCAATGGGACAGGTGGAAACTTACCTACGAGGCCAACTTCATAAGTAAAATGAACAGCATCAACTTGTTGTCCCCTGCTTATTAACTCTTCAATCATCTCTGCAGATAATAAAAATATGTCTCAGGTACATGAAAAAGACAGTGGACGGCATGCACTATGAAATATTGCCACAAGAATTAAAACAGTTCAGTGCACTAATTTGGACAGTGGTAAGATGGACATATATTGTTATAGAAGGCAGATATCGAAAACAACGTATATCAAAGTTCGAGAATCACATGGCAAAATGAACATTAATCTACAGAGGATATAACTTTTTGCTTAGAAAAACACAATAATCAAAAGGCAAGACTTTTATCGAAATATTTCCAAGAGTAAGAGGAGCTTGAGAATAGCCAAGAGATATGGGACTTAGAGCATCCACAAATGGTACAAGAAAGGTTTCTTTCCTGGCAGGAAGCCGGAGTCTTCTAAACACGAATCAAAAGAGAACAATAAAAAAATTATATGAGTGACATCACCAACATGTATCTTTGGTGAAGTGCAGATTATTTAGGAAACATTGAGAATACAAAGGATAACTAATTTCAAAAGGTATTGCATATTTCAGAGTAATGTGAGATTAACTCTCGAATTCAGTGGAGTTATTGGGCATCAACAAACTTATTTTCTTAAAAACATTGAAAGGAAAACTCAACCACCTGTTTCTCAATAAGCAAAAGAGAATACTCAGGACTAAAAAATAGTTTGCACGCTGTACCCAGTGATTCTATCATCTATGCTCCCAGAGAGTCAGAAGTAGATATTTTAGACTCAGGGAGCATACCTTCCACAAACATGAAGCATGCAGTGTCTCCTTACCCCTCTCTTGCTTCCATTTTCTCTCACAGAATATGTATGGCAGAAATGCAACAATCTAAACCACCAATCACTTTTTTTTTTATCTCTAACTAGGGCCTGTTCTCTTCGGCATAAAACAACCGAACTAAATTGAACTGATTGCAACCGAACCGAAGTGATTGCAACCGAATTGAACCGAATTAAATTATAACTAATAGTAATGATAATAATTTAGGAACTGAAGTGAACAAAACTGAATTGAACCGAACATAACTGAATTGAACCGAGACGGAACCGAATTGAACTGATTGCAATTGAATTGAACTGAAAATAAGCTGGGGAGAGCAGGCCCCTAGTCTGAAAGATGGGATGAAGATTGTAATGCAGGCTATGAATCCCAGACATGATTGCTTCTCATCAAAAATAGTAAAAGAGAGACAAGAAACATTTTGTGTTGTTGCTCAAGAAAAATTCTTTGAAATCTTCATAATCAGCATCCTTCAGGAAAGTAAGTAATATTTTAAACTAAATTCCATCAACTCTAGCATAGATTTGTCTACATTGCTTCTTGGATAGGAGAGCGGAAGAAAAGGCACTAAAAGAAGACTATGAGGACAAAGACACTTAACATCTGAAATAGCATAAATCTGATATTCCCAAAATTTCAGCTAATGATCAAAGTATTGTGAGTGCGGAGTTCAAAACTCTTTGCACCTCCCCTACTCTTCTCTCCCGGTCTAAAATCCTTAACAGTTCATTCCACTAAAACTTATCTCTCGAAATTGTCACAAAATCCCAGGCAGACACCCAAATACTGATTCAAATTAAAAGGGCCCTTTTCTATCTTCCCCGTTCTATTACAGTAAAATTAAGCAATTTCAAATAATCATGTAATACAGAAACACTTAATTTGTTGCTTTCCAGAAAGATAACACTTCACAATCAATAGTACCATTTAAAAGTAGGAGAGCAATTCAAATGTGAGAAGAGACTATACCCGACACCTCCTCCGCTGTGGATACTCTTAAGTCATATGATCATATCCCCCTACCCCTCTCTCCTTTCTTGCAAGGGTGGCCAAGTATATTGTGTAATTAAATTTTTCCTTCTGCGAGAATGTTCCAAACAGGGGAAAACGAGGAAAGGTTATCTAATAACTCACGAAGACAAAATGCAGATCCAAGGGACTTCAAAGTTCAGATCAGAGCTCAGATCCAAAAGAATTCAAAGTCCTATCAATCCCTTAAAAAATAACCTATTTCGTACATTTTAAGCTCACAAGACTATGAAGAATTCCTTGGATCCATAACAAAAGGCAGCACACACATGCAAGCCAATAAACCTTAACTGCACCCAACCCTCGTACAATAATACAAATAACATAATCCATATCAATGTGGATTTCTTATCGAGACAATTTTCATTCCGGTGTATAATGCTACAATGACATAGATTCCTATTCAATATTATGAGTTCCACATACTAATACTAATACTAGTATACTACTAGTATAAGATAAGTATACTACAATGTAACACCCATCAAACGTATCTGCAAAGTTAAAACATAAACAAATAAGGGGGAAAAAAATCGTATTTCTTACCAGGCATGTTTTCACCTAAACCAAGAGAAACAGCAAGCTTAGGCATCTGCTTCCTCCAAGCAGAGCCAACAACAAGCCTACGATACAGACCAACATCCTCCTTCTTTACAATCCCAAAGGTAACCAAATGCTGCAGAAACGTATGCACATCAGGGGTCTTGACATTTTCGATGCCGCCACGCTCTTCCAAGCTCCTCTTCCACGTCTCGGCTATACCCTCAGCTTTCTCCTTAACACTTGGAGTGACAATGAGACGATCCTTCCCAACCACTGGATCAACCACAACAGGAATAAGAGATTCCAAGAGCAAAACACATGCCCACCCCAAATCGTTCACTCTGTCACTCTTATCTGCCCTTTTATCGACCGGAAACACCTCCGAAATTGCTTCGAGCACGAACTTGGGTGAATCGACACAATCAGCAAGAGCTACAGGAATTTTAGCCCTAAGCAAATCCAGCTCCTTCTTCCTAACAGTGACAAACCTCCAAAATCCTTCATAATCCATCCAAATACAGAAACTCTTCAATTTCATCAGCAAACCCTCGCCATCATCAACTTCTCCTTCTCCTACTCCGACATTTTCTCTCTCCTCAACAACTCCGAGGCTCAATGCGACCTTCTTGGATTCCTCAGCTCGGCCGATTGCAATATCGACGGAGCCTTCGATTGTTACCCTCTCTCTTCTTGAGAACTTCAAGAGACTGTTTGGTTTGATGATCTAGGGGTTTGGATTTTGCGCTTCAATGCCTCGGATTTGCGGCGAATGTCTTCCTCAAGAGTGTTGAAGTGATCTGAGAGCTCCTTCCACAGCAGAGTGCAAGACGTCATCAGCGAGGTCTGCTTCTGGAATTCCTCGAAGCTCGGTGAGTTCAACTGAGTCGACTCACCCGGGTCGGGAATCGAACCCATGGCTGCTTCTTCTTTTTCTCTCTCCTCACTGTGTTTTTCGCTCTCCTAAAATGGCGAAACCCTAGAAATGGAAAAAGGGGGAAAGGGGGAGAATGTGATTAAAGAGAGCGAAAACAGAGAAAAAGAAAGGGGGTTTGGTGTCTTGAAAAGCAAAGGTGGTCTGGAGGAGAGAGAAGGGTTTCAAAGAGGAGGATGGGATGACGTGGTTTTGATGTGACAGCGACACGTACCGAAGGGGTATTTCGAAAGTTTGGAGGGGTCTCTGTTCACTACTTCACTGTGGGTTTGGTGCTTTTTCCAGAAAAGCAAAGCCAATACAACCAATGGATAAAATGAGCTGGTGAAGGATCAAGTGGATGTTAGGGACTAGGGCCTAGGGTATCAAGGATATTAGCTCGAGTTTAGGATAGCTTGATTTTACTTGTTAAGAGATCTTTCAGTTGTTGTGTGTTTAAGATCATGTTCTTTTTTGACTTATTTTTTGGGCTTTGGTCCACTTTAATTCGGTTTAGTTTAGTTTTAGTTTGGTTCTAATAAAATAAGTTTAAAAGAATGCACTAACTAGCTTTTAGATCCGTGTAAAAAATGAGAATTTTTAATCAATTAAGTCTAGTTCCTAAAAGGTTGAATAGGTAAGTGATTAAATATAGGATGAATTATTTTATAATTAAATCTTTTTTCAACAATCAATTCGTATGTAAATTTTTTTAATATGAACTAATTATTATATAAAACTTTTTAGGAAAAATTATCCTAAAATAAGGCAACATTTACTTCGTCATTCTAAAAAAAAGTCAATCTTTTTGATTATCCCTAAATAAAGCTCTACCTTTAATACCAATCGGTTCTTAATAAGTCATTACCTGTCGGGTAACCTATTTAACTTAGGTTAGATGACTACGTCTAACTCTTTTAATTGGTTGTTATTATAATGTCTAATTTTTTTTTAATAAAACCCTTATCTCTACCTCCACTTCATTCTCTCCTCTGTACCCTCTAGAACCCACCTCCCTCTTCCCCAATCTCCAGCGCCCCACCACCACTAAACCATCCTCTTACCAAATCCCCACAGTTCCGGCACATTCACCCCCATCTGCTCATAATCATCACCTCCACCAACTCTAATCAGCCCCATCATGACACAACCACCACCAACCCTTACCCCTCCGATCCGCTCCAACACCCTCTTTCCTATACCCAATTGCTTGTTTTTCCTCTTTCACTCTCATATCAAGGGTTCTATTTTTCCGTTTGGGGGGTGGGGGTTGTTTCGATGATGACGGGTCGTTGTATACTCGCCAAATATAACCTAATTTATCCAATATAGGATAAGTATAGGGTCGAAATCCACAAGAAAGTAGGGTTAAGTCAAGAGTTAATTAGCTAACTACAATGAGCTAAATCAATTGTTTGGGTTTTGAGAGTTTAACAATGATTTTAAAATCTAAGTAAACTAGGAAATTTGCAAAGTAAATCAACAAGCAAGTAAAGGAGATAAAACAAGGGTAAAAGGACTAAGGGGATTGGGGGATTCACCAACACTCAATCCAAGAATCCAATCATCAAAGCCAAGGGGAAACAAATGGGGGATCACAAGGGGAAAATCACGAATATATGAACTCTAATTACTCTCTCGAGCTAATTAGATGAGTTTGATTAGTCACTCATGACCTATTCTCATGGCATGAGCAACCAATCTAGCCAAATCAAGCACAACATGATTAATCAAGCTTCCCTAAATTAGAAAATGCCTATTTTCATGGAGATCTTAGTCTAGCAACCAAACTTAGTTTATTCCTAGCTTCTTCTCTCAATCCTTCACTAAGAATTCCAAATATGCAAGTTAAGTGGTGATCAAGCACCCAACAAACCAAGTAAAACAAGTTTGATCAACAAGTTCAACCCCAAAAGTTAACCCCTAACTTAGATCTAAGATTCAAAGAGTAAATGAAGGTTACATCCCTTCCCTAGTAAGAAACTACTCACACATTATGGAAATAAAACAAAACAAAGCTTGAAATAACTTCATCACTATAACCATGGAGGAAAAAGGGAAAAATGCAAATAATCAACTAATAAAGCAAGATCTAAACAAACAAAGCATGAAATAAGCAAGAATAATGGAAGAAAGGAAGAAAATAAACAAAGATTACCAACTTTAAGCTTTCATAAATGAAGAATGGAGATCCAAAAGCTTCGAACTTCCACTTTTCTCTCTCCTAGGGTTTTGCTCTAAAATTGAATGCTAAAACAAGATCTAAATTCTCTCTAATCTCTAATTAAAAAGTTCTTAAGTTAAAAATAAGAGGAGTCCCTCTTTTATAGTCATAAGAATTAAAATTGAAAATTACAAAAACAGCCCCGCATTAAAACAAACAAAGTCGCAAAACCGTTTCCAGGAAAATAACCTGACCCGGAGGTGACATGACCCGAGCACTCGGGTGACTCCGACCCGAGCCCTTGGGTCATTTGACCCGGCGGGTCAACTTGTCAGAACCTTAAAGGTTTCTCAAAACTTGCAACCCGGGCGGGTCTAAGAACCCGAGCCCTCGGGTCACCAAACCCGGACGGTCCGGCGTGTGGAACACGCTATTTTGGTCGGTTTGGCCGACCCGGGCGGTCCAAGCACCCGGCCCTCGGGTCGACCACTTCTTCTCTTTCTTCTCTTCTTTCGAGCTCCTTGGTGCTCCATTTCTTCAACGCTTTGCCTCGAGCTTGTGCATTGACCCTCCAAGCGTGCTCCCAAATCCCGAAATATAAACAAACACCCAAAGAAAGAGCGCAAGGAGGGAAATGCACAAAAAGAAGGAAAAGGAATGAACTTAGCCTAAATTAGCCTAAAAACTAACACAAAGACTATAAAAACTAAGCATAAATCAAGCATATAAACCAATCATCGTAGGTTGGGTTTTCATCTTCGGAGTAACGCTGAATTTTCGGGTTTGGGAGTGGGTGGATCTTTTCGAGGGCTTGATTTTTTGGGATTTAGGGGTGGCGGTGGGTTTTAGGTTTGAGGATGGCGGTGATGGTGGGTGTTTAGGGCTAGGGACATTAGGGGGTGGGTGATGGTGGAGAAGGAAGGCATCCCTAGATTTGATTCGATTTGCAGTGTGTGTGGAGAGGAGGGAAGAGATGACGCTATATGCTCTAAAGGAGTGTATTTTAGCTCGGCTCATATGGCATGCGATTGATTTTGGCTTGAGGTTACATCTAGAGATTTTGCCTCGGTTGTGGATTGGTGGGAGTGGGTGAAAGGTGATATGGGAAAGGAAGAGTGGGAATTGTTCCTCACTCATGTTTGGGCGGTTTTGGGGGCTAGGAATAAGTGGGTGATGTCGGGGAGTTCTTGAACCACCGATGAGGTGTGCTCTTATGTTGTGAGGATTTGCAAGGAGGCTCGTGAAGCTATGGAAGTGCCGTGAGTATTGGTGATGGCGGGGAAGTCAAGGGCGGCGGGAAGAGTGGAAGGTGCCTAGTGGGCTGGGTGAAATTAAATGTCGATGCAGGGGTTAAAGAGGGAAGGGGAATGGGCTAGGGATGGTAGGGTGTAAAGATCAGGGAGAAGTAGTATTGTGTGGTTCGAAGAGGTGGGTTTGGGTAAGCGACGTTTGTATGCCTGAGGCATTTGATGTGAGATGGGGAACGATGGTTGCCAAGTCAAGAGGGATTCGCAAGCTCGTTGTGGAGAGTGATAGTTTGTCAATTGTCAATGCGTTGAAGCAGCATGTTACGGGAATGAATACTTTATTTTTTATTTTAGATGCCATTTCTAGTTTAGTTTCTTGTTTTGATAATATTTTGTGGTTTTATGTGAATCGTAGGAGTAATAAAATAGCCCATGATCTAGCCCATCATAGTCCTTTGGAGATGGGTGAATACATTTAGGATAGTGATTTTCCTAGTTTTATTGTTAATGTTGCTCGTTCTGATTTATTGAAGTAAACTCCCCTTTTGTGGGTATCATTCAAAAAAAAATCATCAAGGCCAAATTTCCTAATTTATTAATAATTTTTTCAAAATTCCCCTACTAGTCAAACATTCCTAATGTCACAACACTTTCAGCATTATCCCTCAACTCCAATATTAATGTAACAAGTCACCAACAATGTGATGATGAGATGAAATTTCCCAAATTATCAAAGAATTCCTCAAAAGTCCCGTATTGGTCAAACATTCATAATAATTCAACTGTTTTTTCATCTCTAATAGCAACACAACAAGTCAACAACAATGAAGATCAAGATGATGAGGAGATGGAGGTCTAACCGACACAAAGAAACACTAACTCCCAAGCGAACACTAACTCTCAAGCGAAAAAGATAGATGAACCATGAAGATGTAGCAACCGAATCTAGGTTCTTGAATTATGGTGGAGATCCAAAGGTATCAGCATGTCATTCAGAGAGGATATTGTATGAAGAATTCCAACGCCTTTATGGTGTAACTCAAGCAAGAAATCCGAACGTCATAGTCTCATAGACATAAGTGCAGCTACCCAACGGGTGGATAATCCACTCCTAATGCACCATTAAAAATAATTGTTATTGTTGAGTTAGATTTCACCTTACTTTGAATTTTATTAGTAGTAGTTAAATTACCCACTAGGTCAACTAAGTTTTATCCAAATGTCATGCGTGGAAGGACAATGAAAACCTTTAGAACATGTTAGAGGACTATTAACACGGATTATAATGTTATTTGCTGGTTTGGGTTGTATGCCAAAACTGATTGATATAAAAACATTATTTATTCTAATTTTAGTTAGTAGTTAATTAATTACTTATCACCTCTAAGTAATACTCTCAAATGACAATTAGACTACTCTCTCAATTATAATAATGTCTTTACATTCAATTTTTTTTCCTTAAATTCCTAGGCATTACATTCTATATCATAAACAGAAATTCTTGGGTATAATTGTTACACCATAGCTTAATGTGTAACAGTTACCTCACACATGCCAAAATTCTTCCACTACCGTCATCCATCTTTTCCTTCAACTCATACCCCTCTTTTTCTTTCTCTTTAATCCTTTCAACACTCCTCCAACTCAATCGATGATTGAAGATTTGCATCGCCAACCTTACATCGATGTTAATCGATCACAACACAAAGCTGATAAAACAACGATCACAAACTTTGATTTCCATATCTTTAACTTCGATATTTTCAGAAATTTCGCACGCAAGTTCTAGATGTTCTTCGTGATACGTGTTGTTTCTTCATGATTAGTTGATTTCGTATTAAATCATTGTAAATTTGGATTTGAGGATCCTAAACCTGAACTACAAAGGTTTAAATCAAATTCAAATTCTCTCTCCTCACAAAACTCTCTTTCTAGTAGTTCTCCCTCGTTTTGATTCGAAGATCAGATGATTCCTATTACAATAAAGGAATAACAGACTTCTTATTTCGATTTTAACTTTCATTTTGATGTCGATTTCACTAAGTTTGAGCCGGAGAAGAAGGAAAATGATCCTATACCATCACCATCGCCGACGTATTCCAGCGGATTGAAGTCGAAGTTTCGCGAGAGAAAACCAGCGATGAAGATCGCATCTTCAATTGCGAAGAATAATTAGACTAATCCTAACAACGTGGGAATTTACCAATTAGAGTTGAATATTTGTTGTCACTGTAAAACCGCTTTCTATTTCCAGCCGTTTAAGTTGCCGCCGTTGCAGGGGAGTTTCTTTGGGCCACGGAGGCGATAACTCTAGTGAAGATTAGTGTTTGGGTCGATGGACTTCGAACGAAGATTGATCAGAAGGAGATTTTGGAGTAGAAGTTATGTTGGTAAGAGAGATTTGGGGGGGGAGAAGGTCTGAAGGAGGTCCGAGAAGAGGAAAGAGGAGAAAGGAGGAGGTCTAATAAAGATGTGTGAAGAAGATGAAGCTTGAATGAATGAATGATAGGGCAGGTAGGCATTTCTTACAAATGATAGAGATGAATCGAAAAATGACACAAGTTTAAAAAAAATGATATATTTGGTGTTGAAAATGATATTGAAGACTATAAAAGTTGCACATTTGATGAAAAATGAAAGTCAATATAATTGATATCATTTATTTTATAATTGATTAGTATGTGTAATAATTATAAAGAGTTAAAAAATAATAAAAACAGGAAAAAACATTGTTGAACGGCAAAAATGTAATAATCATTTCTCTTATAAATGATATCAATTGGTGTGATAATGATAAGGTATATAAAAGTTATAAAATGATATTGAAATGAGAAAAATGATACAAGTTTGCTAGAAAATAACATAAAAGTGAATAATAATGATATGGTATATAAGGAGTTGACAAATAATAATAAATTAGGGGAAAATGATACAAGCACTAGTAGAATAATTGTAAATTGATGCGGTTGAATTCTTTGGTTTTTTTATACGCAAATAATATACCGCTTGATAATAAAAAAATGTTCAAAATATCCTATTCTTTGCCAGTTTGTTCTAAAACTGCAAAGCAATAGATGAAAATATTATTTTTTTTATTAATCTATTGTTGTGGTTTTTAGAAAAACCGCAAATAATAGGTCCTTAATTGATATTAGAGTTGCTAGAGTGATAAGTCTCCCTCTTTCACTCTTAGTATTACTAGGCGTCGTTTCTTTTTTTTTTTCATTTTCATCCTCCTCTCTCCACTCTCTCACGCCTCTCTCATCTCAATTCTTCTTCTTCGCACTCTCTCATCCCACTCTCTCATCTCACTCCCCTCATCTATCATCTCATATCTCATCTCTTATCTTCTTTTTCGGATTCAAGCACTAGTGGAAAAAACATCATCCGATCCGATAAAACAGGGGTTTACCGATCCGGTTTTGGGCCGGATCGTTGGGTTAGGAGTGCTTGACAAAGTCAACCGCTCCGGTTGACAATCGGATCGTTATTCATTAACCGATTTGGTTTTCACAATAACTTAGGACCGGTTATATAGTAACCGATCGGTTTTCACCTTAACCGGATCGCTTATGCCCCAAAAAAAAAAAAAATTCTTTTGCATTTTTTCATCCTTAATTGATACAAAAACAATTGGATATGATAAAAAGTACTAATACTCATTTTATTATACATAATTGAGCATAAATAATTACAGATACATAAAAAATATATTTCAAGTTCTTAATCAAGAGAAATGCTAAAGACAAAGATATTAGCTTGGCACTAAGGCTAAGAATGCTGGTGAGCTTGAACTTGCCAAACCGTGGCTAGAATATTAATTGCCAGTTGATCATATCTCTTCAGCTCCATATCTATGGACCGGTTGACAACAAGTCAACCACTTTGCCCCGTAGAAGAATAGTTAAAGTACTTAACGCGTAAAAGGTGAAGCACACACACAAAAATACAAGCACAAATGTGATAAAGGACGAAAGTGAGCATGAGCTTCCCGCAAAACATATTAATGCATGTAACAAGTCACCAACAACGATGATGAGATAATCCCAAATTATCAAAGAATTCCTCAAAAGTCCCCTATTGGTCAAACATTAAATCTTTAACTGTTTTTCAACCCTAATTGCAACACAACAAGTCAACAACGATGAAGATCAAGATGATGAGGGAGATGGAGGTCCAACCGACACAAAGAAGCACTAACTCCCAAGCGAACACTAACTCTCAAGCGAAAAAGATAGACGAACCATGAAGATGCAACAACCGTATATAGATTCTCGAATTATGGTGGAGATCCAAAGGTATCAACATGTCACTCAGAGAGGATATTGTATGAAGAGTTCTAACGCCTTTATAGTGTAACTCAAGCAAGAAATTCAAATGTCATAGTCTCATAGACATAATCATAGCGCTACCCAATGGGTGGATAACCCACTCCTAATGCACCATTAAAAATAATTGTTATTGTTGAGTTAGATTTCACCTGACATTAAATTCTATTAGTATTAGTTAAATTACCCACTGGGTCAACTAAGTTTTAACCAAATGTCACGCGTGGAAGGACAATGAAAACCTTTAGAACATGTTAGAGGACTATTAACACGGATTATAATGTTATTTGTTGGTTTTGGGTTGTATTAGAAACTCGATGAAATAAAAATATTTTTTATTTTAATTTTAGTTAGTAGTTAATTAATTACTTATCACCTCTAAGTAATACTAGATCTCAAATGACAATTACACTACTCTCTCAATGACAATAATGTCTTTACATTCAATTTTTGTTCCTTAAATTCCTAAGCATTACATTCTATATCGTAAACAGAAAATCTTGGGTGTAATTATTACACTATAGCTTATGGTGTAACAGTTACCTCACACGTACCAAAACTCTTCCACCACCGTCATCCGTCTTTTCCTTCAACTCATACGCCTATTTTTCTTTCTCTTTAATCCTTTCAACACTCCTCCAATTCAATCGACGATTCAAGATTTGCATCGCCAAGCTTACGCCGATGTTAATCGATCACAACTCAAGTCGATAAAAAACGATCACAAACTTCGATTTCCAGATCTTTAACTTCGATATTTTCAGAAATTTCGCACGCAAGTTCTAGATTTTCTTCGTGATACGTGATGTTTCTTCATGATTAGTTGATTTTGTATTTAATTATTGTAAATTTGGATATGAGGATCCCAAACCTAATACTTATGAAATTAGGAGCTAAAAACTAGTTAAAAACACTAAATAAATAAATTAGCCTACAAAATATAAAAGGAAGAAATAAAAGGTTAAATTAGATAAAATTAATGAAAATAAACTACGACAATAATCTAATAACTATCCCTAGAAGTAACATAAATGTCACTTCTCAAACTCCCCCCATTCAAATTCGAGTAATTTGAAACAAGGTCAAGGGATAGAATCAAGATTTTCGATTTTAGGGATTCAAACAAAAGGCGAAGTTGAGGAAATTTAGGACGTAATTGTGGAAAATAAAATCACAAAAAATCCGGATCTCTCGGAGGAAGGCACGGAATATCCTACAATGGATTTGGGATTAAATTCTCAGATTAATTTAAGGGAAGTAGATAATATCTCAAAATTCAATCTCGGCGATTCGGCAACAAATCAGCAAAAGGCTAAATCTGGGAACCAATTGAACAAAATTCCTAATAAAAAAGGACTTTTAAAGTCAAAGAACCTCCAAGGGATGTCAACATAGTGAACTTGAATAATCCAAGCACGCCCTCCTCCACTGGAGACTGCTACCCTACACAAGGAAAATAAAATTCTCAATGCCCTTCAAACGTCACTTCTACTGAGCCCAACCACATTCCAAATAAAACACAAGAACTAGAAGCCACATACCTAGCTAAGCCATCTCAAGCACAAGATGAATCACACATATATTCGTCCTTCCCAAGTCATCGAACTGATGATACCCCGGAGAAAACACTCTTTGTAAATCATCCAATGGAAAATCCATACCTTTACGTAACAAACCCTCCTCGACCCACATCTTGGAGGGAGGATAGATTCTTGGCTGGAACCAATATTGATTCCACGGAGCTAGTGGTAACTTTGTTAATTCCTAATGAAGCTCAACGCCTTTTAAGGTTGATTAATCAAACATATATGTCAACTCTTCCTTCAATACTCTTCTTTCTACGTAAGACATAACCCTCAACTTAGCTCCTGATACCCTTGCAATTTTTTTCATGATTTGGAGCGTTCAAGGCACTGGAATTCGTAATTTTATCACTGTGCTCACTGATATAGTTCGTAATCATAATCCGAATGTGATAGCTTTGTTTGAAACAGATATGGGAGGAAATCAAGCTCAAGTTATTTCGGCAAGACTAGGTTACGATGGTCACACTCGTGTCGATGTTGTAGGTTTTTGTGGCGTAATTTGGATATACTAAAAGCCGAAATTAGTCACCGTTGAACCTATTATCAAACAAAGATCAACACATCACCATGGATATTAAAATAGCTGGAGCAACATCGAGGTATTTCACCGCGCTTATGCCGACCCAAACCCAATGGAAAGAAGAGAGCTTTGGCAAGAACTCCAAGAATTAGCGGCCACACACAATAAACTTTGGCTCATTGCCGGGGATTTCAATGACACTCGCTCTAACTCTGAAATAAGTAGTTCATGTTCTGAGACTTGTAGAAGATCGGCGAGATTTAATGAGTAGATCGATGAGATGCAATTAATAGAAATTAAATTCTTAGGGGCTGCTCATACTTGCGCACGTGGACTTAGTGCGGAGACTCGGAAAAGTGCTCGCCTTAAGAGAGCTTTGTGTAATGGAAAATGGGGATTGTGTTTTGAGTCAGATAGAGTTAAGCAGCTACCTGCCATCCAGTCAGACCATTGCCAAATTCCGATTTCACCAAATGGTTTTCTTCCCCTCCACAACATCAATAAACCATTCAAGTTCTAAGCTGCGTGGCTTACCCATGAAAACTTCAAGCAATTTATCACAGACAACTGGGATTTAAAGATACCACTAATTCCGTCCCTTGCCAACCTGGCCTCCAAACTACAAAATTGGAACATGGATGTTTTTGGTAATATATTTCACTAAAAACGTTCTCTAATCCAAGAATTTGAGGTATTTAGAGGAAACTAGCACTATGTAATTATAGAGGGCTCATCAAACTTGAGGTAAAGTCACAAGCAGGAGTTATATGAGGTTCGTAATCGAGAAGAGACATTATGGTACTAAAAGTCCGGAGTTGAATGGCTAAAGAACGGAGACTATAACACCACTTTTTCCCATCTAAGTACAATTAGCAGAAGATGGCAAAATAAATTACTTGCTATTATAAATGATCAGGGTGAATAGATGCATGAAAAACTGCTCAATAATTGTATGGTGACTTATTTTTCCAAATTGTTTACCAATGATGAGGACTTACCCGTTTTTGACATTCCCTCTGATGTATTCCCATAACTTTCATCAAGAGATCAAAACTTGCTCTCTAGACTATTTCTCTCGCATGATGTTGATGAGGTATTAAAAAATATGGGCTCACTCAAGGCCCCCGGGTCTTGATGGTTTTCAAGCGTTGTTCTATCAAAACAATTGGGATGTTGTAGCTAAGAGTGTGTATGAGATGGTGCTACCGTGTTGGAAGAAAAAGGTATGCCAAATCATCTTAATGAGACTCATATAGTTCTTATTCCAAAAAACGAACAACCCGGAACTTGCTTCACAATTTTGGCCAATTGGATTATTCAATATTGCTTACAAAATAATCTCTAAGGTTATTATTAACCAAATAAGACATTTACTCCTCGTACTCATCTCCAACACTCAAGCGAGCTTTGGCCGGGAGGACATATTACATACAACATAGTTATTGTCCAAGAAGTAATCCATACCATCGAAGGAAGCAAGGAAGAAAAGGATCTATGGCACTTAAAATCGATTTTGAGGCGTATGATCGACTTAAATGGTCATTCATTTGCGACACTCTCACTCGAAATGAATCTTCCATTGCTTCTAGTCGATGCAATTATGGAATGTATAACGTCGGCATCGATGCAAGTATTGTGGAATGGCGAGCCTTCTCATGCTTTCAAACCCGGCCGAGTTGTCACCAAGGTGATCCATTATCTCCATATGTATTTGTTATGTGCATGAAAAGATTATTCCAAACTATTCAAGAAGTCATTCTAGCTACGTATGGAAGCCAATCCGTGCTAGTAGAGATGGACGGACTCCTTTCCAACCTCTTTTTGCCGATGACATCATCCTATTGGGTTGAGGCCTCTATGGATCAAGCTAATGTCATTCACTCATGTTTCGAGCTAGATATTGTGCCGCTTTAGGACATAAGGTGAGTCTTGCAAAGTCCCGAATACACTTATCCAACAATGTTACCGATAATGATGAACCGGATATTAGTGCGGCACTTGGGATGGAAGCCACCTGGGATCTTGGGATGTACTGGGATGCCAACTTTAACAAGCGGTCACTAAAAAAACACATTCAACCATCTATATGAGCGTAAAGATAGAAAGTTATCAAAGTTGGAAAACAAAATATATTTCCTTGGTCGGGAAGAATTACGTTAGCCAAATCGACCAAAACTACCTTGGTTCACTACTCAATGCAAATAGTGAAACTTCCTCGTAAGATTTGTGATGATATTGATCATAAAACAAAAAAATTATGGGGTGGTAATGAGGAAAAAAGAGGAGTTCGTCTCATTGCTCTGGGAAATGCTCCAAGAACCTATGGAACATGGTGGGCTTGGGATTAAATCCAAGACAAGCTAATGAAGCGTTCTTGACAAAGTTAGGTTGGAGATTGCTTAAGGAACCTAAGGCATTGTGGTCTCGTGTTGTGAGAGCTAGGTAACATGCAGAGGGAAGGTGTGACATTAATATGTTCACGCCTAAAGTGGGAGCTTCAAATGTTTGGAGTGGTATTACAGGTAGAACGCCAAGTTCTTGTGTAAAGGCATGATGACGATGTAGGGAACATAGCTAACACCCTAGTTTGGGACCCCACGACTGGGTTACTAATACCCCTTAGCGATCTTGCTACTCAATCCATACCTTCCACAATTGTGGGGCTACAGTGGATAAAATGTGAAGTGGACGGTGGATGGGAAGTTGAGCTTTTCTCACAAAGACTTACCAAATTATCCCTTAAAACTAATTCAAGCACATGAGCTTAGAAAGGATGTTGAATATGGAGATTTGGTGTACCGGAAGGATTCTAGCGGAGGAAGTTAACCATCAAGTGTGCAATTAAAATAATGCGCCATGAAAGTGACGTAATAGATGACCAATGTTTGGATGAGGTATGGCATGCGCCAGCCTTACACATGGAATTAGGGGGCTTTCACGTGGCTCACATGTCACGATCGTCCCGAAGAGTAACCTTAATAGATTCAAACTGAATATGACTGGATGATTCCAAATGCTAGCATCCGTAACCATATTGAAGAATCATCTCTCCATATATTACGTAATTGTCCCGGCGCTCGTATGGGCGTGGAGACAAGTAGGTGGTCCATCTCAAACCCGAGAACTTTTCCAAGGTAATATCAAAGACTCGGATTAAGGCTAATTTGATTCTCAAAGACTCAAGTGTAACACCCGACCCATCCGGGTCGAGTATATTGTCACAAATACGCATCTAGGGCCAAACAACCCGCCCTCACAACCAACACAAGTTCTTCCAAATAAGATTTTTGTCCTCACTCATGCGCACTCCCGAGAAACTTCCCTGAGGTCACCCATCCCCGGACTACTCCTCACCAATCACGCTTAACTATGGAGTAACCAAGGAAATGAGCTCTCTAAAAGAAAGACGTTTCTTTGGTTGCAGATGAAGTAGCCGCTAAATCCCTTTAAAGCAATCATGAGGGGTATTACACAAGTGTTGAAGAAAATTGGCCTAATGCATTTAGAGTTACAATATGGTGGATTTGAGATAGAGGAATAATAACTTTGTTTTTGATAGGGAAGTCGGGATATCCTTGTTAATATGGGAGCATTCAAAAGTGCGGTTCGCTAAAATTTGCAATTGTTGGAATCGAGCCTGCATGAATCGGGGTAGTGATGATTGTGAATCGGAACGCACCCCGCATGGGCTAGCTTCGCTCTAACTCGATGGAGCAGCCAAGGGTTGTCCCTGGCCCTACATGAGGTGCGGGGGAATAATTAGAGACCACCAAGAAAGTTTTATTTCGGCATTCATGGCGAGCTTTGGTCATTTCTAAGGCATTTAAGGCGGAGGTTTTAACCCCGACTAAAGGAATACAAATTTGCACGAGATCTACATATTAAGAAGTCTGAGATTCAAATGGATAGTCTAATGTGTGTGTGCAAATACTAAGGAACTCGTAAGCTAATAGAGGAGAATGTGCCCATGAAATTCGATTTTGTCGTATAATGCTGTGAGAAAGAAGATTGGAAGGTGAAAATCGTACATGCTTATCGAGAAGGAAATCAAAGCAGGTGGATCGACTTGGCAATGAAGGAGCCCTCTCCATTAATAACCTTTTAGTTTTAGATTTTATTCCTACTGAGCTTCGCAGATTATGAAGGAGGATATGTGTGGTGTAGCTTTTCCAAATTGTGTACCTCCTTAATAATTAGCTAGTTTAGGTTTTTTTTTTTGTATTGCTGTATGCTTTTCTGGGCTCCCTCATTTGAATTAAAAACAAAGATACAGTGTGCATGTTAACGTTGTATGCATTTTTGTTGTAGAAGACATCTTACTAAAATATCACAATTTAAAATACAATATACTAAATTAGTGAAGGCTGATATATTATTAAAAACTCAAGCTAATTCAATAGCGTCTTCAAACTGTAAGTCAACAAAACCTGTACAAGGATGTTTTGCAAATATAACAATGATAACTTACAGACCTAGGGATAAAAAGAACACACAGCAAAGGCTTAAGCACTATGATAATCACAAAAGTCAATATTTATATATCCGCAGTAATATAAATAACTCCGAGCCTGTTCTATCCAACAAATAAAGTAAACCGAGTAGAATAAGAGTATCAAAGGTCAAATCAATCTAAGAGACACCAAACACTCTACTCCAATAAAGTCGCGCATGTTCTGCCTCCAAGCCATTAGGTGGGCCTAGTCAAGATGGCTAAGGATGCGTTAGTAAGATCAAGACAAATTCGAACTTCTTGTCGGGCCTACCCGTGTCTAACCAAACGATGGATATCGCCTACCAAATGGACGATAGCCACTGATCCAATACACAATGGGCTTCCTCCCTACAAAGGGTGTCGACCGAAAGATATCGGGGGAATAGGTAAAGAGGGCACATGACTTAGCTAATCGGGTGTCGCACAACCGCATTCCTTTTATGACTTTTAAATTTGTATTTTTCATGTAAAAACTAAGTCATGGCGTGAACTTCACCCTATACAAAATGCAATTTAGCAGTAACAAGCCATATAGCGATTGATTTCAATAGATCACTCATATAATTATTATCATTGTAAGGATGAAAATAGCATATCATATTGATTGATATAAAAATCCGGAGGAAGAGGGATTCGAGTAGAAGTAAGTTTGAGGGTTTATTTGCTAATAGTTGTGAGGTCAGTGCTAGTTATTTTTCATAAGTTACGTAGCCAAAATTGGGAATTAGGATTTTCTAACATTCCAATTTTTCCAAATTTCTATTATCTAGATTTAAAAACCTTAATATATTACAAATAAATTCCCAAAAACCCCGAATTTGATTCTCATTTCAAATGTTTCGCTCTCGCCAGGCTCTCGACTCCGGTGAAACGAGTAGAATGTTGGGAAAGTCAATGTTAATATAAAGGAAAATGCTAGCGGAAGGAGTAAGGGCAAAGAGTCTTCCAACAAGCCTAAGAAGGTGAAGTCGACTTCAACATTCAACAAGAAAAAAATCATTTGCCTTATCAATGTTTCAGATACACATAGTTTTTAAGTGCATTTTAGAGCATTTAGATACATTATTAGGTTCATTATTGCATTTTATTCTTAATTTATCATTTTCAACTACTTATTTTGGTATTTGTTTTGGCTTTGATGAATTTTAGATATCAATGATGCATTTAAGAATTGCTTAACATTTGAAAGGAAGCTACATTTGTAATAATTGTAATGATTAATTTTCGAGTACGAGTACGAGTTAAAAACAAAGTGGAAAATCATTCAAAGAAATAAGGTGAATAGAGTTATATGTATTCTTTTTGGATAGAAATAATCTTATTGTGCTTATGATAATTGAATAATTCCAATTGGGCTAGAAACTAGACTTTTATGTGCCTTTAGCCATATCATGACTTATGAGTCTTGTTTCACCCTTTGTTTTACCCTCATGCTAAAAAATAAAAAGAATGCAAACAAACACTAACAACTCCTTTCTCAAAGATTAAGATAATTATCCTGGTTTCATCAAAAGAAATTTCATTTATTTGTCAAAATACAAATAACAATAAAATCATTCACCACTCATAACCTTGAAACTCAAGGTCCAATCGAAATTGAATCGATAAGAGCTCAATCAAGACCTCCTTATCTTGTGTAAGTACTCCAATAAAAATATTCGGAGCGAAAGAGGTTCAACAATCTTGATAAAAATTCTTCATAAACTAAACCTGTAAAACCCAACATGACTAAGGAAATTGGGGTTTACTATTTATCGCCCGTATTTACTAAAATATCACTCATCCTTATACGTATTTCGTACCCTTTTACCTCAATATTAAAATTTCAAAATTTTTCTTTTTACCTCAAAAAATATTAAAATTTCAAATTTTTTAGCATGAACCGAACCAATATTTGGTTTCCACCATGGTAGAAATGACCATTTTTCCTACTCCCACTACGGTGGAAACGTGGAAATTTTTTTGTTTCCACCATGGAGGAACCCAAATTTTTTCTATACTACCATTGTAGAACCAAAAAATTATTTCCACAATGGTGAATCGAAATAAATATCGTTCTATGAATAATGATGAGAAAATTTAAATTTCATAGGAGAAAGAAGAAGAAGAGGCGGTG
>CANSZD010002450.1:0-122500 GCA_947648045.1 Beta corolliflora
ATGCCACTAATTTCCTTCGCATGGTGGAAGATTATAGATCTTACTCAAAGCATGTTTTCTCGCCAACATTAATAAGCACATGGAATGGAAGCTTGGCTGCTACCTGGGCTCGTCCTCCTTTGGAAGTAATTAAGATAAATGTGGATGCTCACATTGTGGAAGGAAGATATGTAAGTTTGGGAGCGGTGTTTCGTAATAATTCAGGTACGGTGTTAATGATGGCTATGAGAAGAATTGTAGGGAGTGAGGTGTCAACCATGGTTGAGGCTGAAGCAACAAGGTACGGGCTCCAAGTGGCTCGAAGGGTCGGATATGACAATGTGTGTGGTTAGAAAGCGATGCTCTTGCGGTGGTTCTCGCTTCTCATCACAATGCTGTTGGATTTTCACCACTTAATTTGATTTATGATGATATTAGAGTCTTATCAAAGTCTTTTAATAGCTTTCGTTTTTCTCATTAGAAGGGTCGGGAACACTGTAGCCCATTTAGTGGCAAGATGGGACACTCATGGTAGTGCTGAACTTGTTCAGTTGTTTGTATGGCTCCCATTCCCCAAAGTATCACTACCTTGGCGGAATATGATTTGCAATAATTAATAGCTCGACCTAACTTTTGAACTTAGGTTTAATTTGGTTATGCTGCTACAATTAATGCAGATGATGCAGTTATTGCTTTTTTTTTAATTAATAGCTACTCTTAACAGAAGTTACAAAAGTTAACAGAATCTTGGATGGAGTCCCTTAATTGCAACATTTATAACATTAGTACCTAAATTGCAACAAAGTTGAAAGTTTAGGGCCTAAGAGTGCACTTAACTCTAACTTTTCCCCTCAAAAAAAAAAAGTTAAAACTTTTAAGTGATAAGATGTTCAATGAAGCAATGTAGGTTACCTTCGTTTTGAGATCCGAATTTTCTTGTTTTGCAAGGTTAAGCTTCTGATGGAGTTCAAGATTTTCTTGACGAATGAGATTTCCCTGAAAACAATGTCAACAATTGTCGTGATTTCCCTTAGATTTGATTTCCAAATTAATCCAAGTATTGATTATATATGGCATGACTAGTCTAACCTTTCGCTTCTGCTCTTTGATCTCCTCAGCTAGAAGTTGATCCTGCCAATAGTAATAGCAATCTTCATTTCTTCATGAACTACTTAAATATATAGTAAAGTTACCAAAGTTGAAATTTTTAAAATTTTCAAGGAATGAAAACACCCCTACAACTTACAATATATTTCTATTATCTATTAACTAGACACCAATATTCGATGTATCTTATGCATGATGCACTTAAAGACTAATTTTGCTTGTCCGGAGGAATGGGAAAGCTACAGATGAGTAAATGAGTACAAATTAGGCTTAAGTGCACCATGTGCATAGTACACCTAGGTGTATAGTATCGCGTTGAACACACATGCACTGTCTAATGCTTACGCACATTAAGCAACTATTATTGCTTCCCAATTATATGATTGAGGAATTGAAGATTTAGTAGGGCAAAGCTAGTCATGCACTCACCTTCTGCATTCGAACACCTTTCAAACTCGCTCCCAATTGATTTTCTAAATTCTGGAGGTCTTTGATGCTCAAACCTGAAAACTCTTCACCCATGAGTTTCCTGTAATCAATGTCAAAATGCTGGTTAAGGTTGTTATTACCTATTAAAGTTGATTTTCTTTTTCTTAAAAGAACTTGCATATACACACGTAATAACCTTCCAAAATATATTAAAAGGGAAAGAAGAATCGTGTTATTTACCTGTGATTCTCCTTTAAAATCTGCAGTTGTTGCCTCAATCGCGCTACCTCCCTTCGCCAAAACTGAAAACCAAGAAAAATTAGCTGAAATTTAATCTGTTAAGATCAAGTTAAAGCTGATTTACTTCAAATGATTACTATTAATGGATATATTTCATAAAACATTATTAGGGTTTATGATCTTAATGCTTGAAAACAATATTTTATTTTTACCAGTTGTGGCTAAGTATCCGGTCACAGTAAGATCATAAAAACATTTAGGGTTTTTTTGTCATAAAGGACCTAATAAAATACAAGTTTTGTAGGGAATGACCTAATAAAAAAAAATTGTCTAAAAGGACCTATTAAAATACTTCGATTGTTAATAGGACAGGTTTATGAATTTCGGGGCCAAAATTACCATATTTCGGCGTTGACTTTTTGCAATTGGGACACCACAACTACATTTGACATGAATTTTATTGCTTGAAGATGATTTTGCAGACATTTCCTTCAATTTCTGAAAAAAAATTATAGTTTTTTGGCCTGAAATTCATAAACAGGTTCATATTAACAATCGGAAGTATTTTAATAGGTCCTTTTAGACAAAATTTTTTTTATTAGGTCTTTCCCTACAAAACTTGTATTTTATTAGGTCCTTTCTGACAAAAAACCTAAATATTTACTTCCTCCGTTCCAAAATAAGTGAAACACTTATCTCAAAAGTTCTCACATAAATGAGAGAAGTGTTTCACTTATTTTGAAACGGAGGAAGTATTACAATAATGATGAAGTGAACAATGTACGTACCTCAAGATCCTGAGCTAGAGTTGGTGGTTGATTATTGTCACTTGTCTTATTGTATCTCTCTATCACTGATCCCATGCTGAATGTAAAACATATAAAGGCTTTTTATAAAATAATATCCGGTACTAAATATAACCGCTACCAAAAAAATTCCGTGTCAGACCAATTTTCTTTTACGTTCTTTTTTCACCAATTAATATAAGATACATTAATGTAGTTATCTCTATTCTATATGGGAAGAGGGGTAGGACACCAAAAATAAGGTTTCCAATTTTGCCCTTTATCTCTATATTGGGAAGATGAGAGAAACACTAAAAATAAAATAAAAAAATAAAATAAAAATACTACTATAACTCATTTGAATGCCACGTCTGTTGAAAAAAAAAAACCGCTCCACATCGGTATTGGCTATCAGAAATTAACTAGCCTATACCCACAGTTTTTTTTAAAATAAAACCTCCACGGTTAACTGCAGTTGTTTGCATAATTTCAGGAAAAAAAGTTGCAGTGATTCACCTCTTTGCCCATATAAAATATTTAATTGCAGTTATATCAAAAAAAAAATTGATTTTGGTCCTTGATTTTTTGTAACTGTAAAGTTATTCACAGTTCTCTCCTCTTCCCCTCTTAAAAATCTCAAATTAAATTTTCATCTCAAATTCTTAAATAAAGGGCAGAAAGTTGCCTACCCTGAAAAAACCCAGGTGTTGAGTTGATTATATTTGAAAATCCTCTATTTTATTGCATGAATGCATCATTGATTAAATATTTTTGGGTGATTTTATTAATTTCTCTTTCTCAATTGATGGTGTGATCGATTCGTCTGGTGGAAGAAGATGGCAAATATGATGAAAACTTCCTTCAGTTTGAAATAGAGTTTGAAATTGAGGTCAACTTATAACTATTCTCATGAAATTCACAATCTGTAAAATAATTCTCTACATCAAATATTAAAAAAAATCAATCCATGGCAGGTAACCAAAAGCAAAAATTCTCACTTGCAATTGATATATGGCAGGTATATATGCATTTAGATTTGTGAAACATTGTTTGAAATTACTTACACTGTTGTTTCTTACTTTATGGGAGTTTCATTTTTATGTATTTCAGCTATGTTTATTTTGTGGGTTTTGTTCTCTCCTCATTTTGTAGATCTGAACAACTCCAAATTCTCACAATTGATGTACATGCTGCTAATGATCTCCTTTATTCTAGCCATTGCTATCGGGTAATACTAAAGTATTGCCCTTTGTTAACTTTTTCGAGGCTATATATAAAAAATGCTTTTACCTTCAATTATTTCTCTTAAAATGAGTATTCTCTCATTTGTATTTTCTCTCTATAACGTTCTTCAAATAAAAGTTTGGAGTAGTAGTGCAGTTAGTTCTTTTTCCTCTTCCCCTCTTCTAAAAGTTTGGAGGAAGGCCAAAGCTTTGAAATTATAACCAAACGTCACTGGTTCTAAGGTATTTAAGGTACATGGAGTTTTTCAACTTACATGTAAACTTTTTAGAAGAAAAGGAAAAACTAACATTTGCATTTTGTCACTTGTCAATTACAAATTCGCATTTTCCGGATTTTTTTACTACATTCGAGTTATACTTACTAATTATTGTTGTAACTTTAATTTCTTATGTTAGTGGAGCGTAACTCCTACGATATGGCGTCCACACGGAACTTCGGATTTCCAGCATCAATTTTCCATTACCAAATTTGAGGTGCAGATAAGAAGAGTGGGAGAAAGCAAATTAAAAGATCGCAAGATTGCGAGCAAAATTTATTTTCACAAACGACACCGAAACTTGATTTTTCAAAATTTGAAGGTTTGTTTAGGGCTAATATAAATTTAAGTTTTAAGATGTAAAAATTTACACAAATTTGATTAAGAGTTCATTTATTGCTTACAGTTGCATGCAAGTATTACTAGCATTAGCTTTTCTTTTTCTTTTAGTTCACGAGAGTTTGGTTTTATGTTGTGATGGATGCATTTGATTTGGGCTATTATAATATGCATTGAGTATTTCCGTGATAGCTTTTGGGTTTTCATGAGTATTAATGGAGGAAAACCAGAGAAAGGGAGCTGCTCTTATACCTTTACCTTATTAAGTGGTATAATACTCAATTTAATTTACTTTCTTTGTCATTACATTGTTGCATGTGAAGATATTTTTCCTTACACAACCTTATGATATCTTTCCATACATATTATTTTAGGATATTAGATATATTTATACAATTAATGATTTGGCACGCATAGCGTGCATATAAGGCTAGTTATGAGAAATGAGAACTAAACAAGATACATACACGTGTTAGTTTGGTGATCAATGTTTAACTATATTTGCCACCGTCTCTCCTTACATACATAATTACATATATCAAATACTCCCTCTGTCCCATAATATAGTGCTTGTATTCTATTTTGGGTGTCCCAAAATGTTGTTCTTGTTTCTATTTTTTAATTCCACAATTCCCCTTGATTTGCCTAAAAAACCATGCAACCATCATTTATTTGCTCCTTGGAAATAGTTTTTTTCTTTGTTTATTGAACCTAAGGATTGAATTAGTCATATATTTAATGCTCTTTCACCCATTATACACCATTCTCTCTCCTAAAATCGTTTTTCCCACAACATTAATTGTTTATCATTCATGTTCCACTTTCCTTAATTCTCGTAAGAAATGAGAAATAAGCACTATATTATGGGACGGAGGGAGTAATTACCAATATGTTTTTATATATACCAGTTTAGTAATTCAACTCCTTATTATAGGGATTATTGTGTCAAGGTAACTTATCACATATGCATGGTAAAACCTTTGGAAGAGTACATTTCATTATAATGGTGAACCATTCGCTAAAATAGTTAACTAATATTGTATATTTTTATTTTCTTACGAAAGAAAATATCCATTCAGAAATAAGAATCATATTCTGTCAGCTTTGTTTAGTTTGAGTTGATATCAATAATGAGGATGACAATAAAGTTTGCATTTTTCACGTGGAGTGACATTATCTAGGATAAAAACATACACTCCAACGTTTGTTCAAGTGCCTATCATGCATGGGTATATTAGCAATCATGCTGTTTTCCTTAAGCTCAGTGAAATCAGATTTTATTATATGCAACTCATTTATTATGTTCGGATTCCTTTATATGACTATTGAATAATGTGCAATACTACACACTTTAGCACTAATCAAATTGCATAAGCAATAAAGAAACTATTGCATGAGAAGTTAAATTTGAGCTAGTAGGCATGCAGCTATTTTTTTAAAAAAAAGATGAACTAGAACAAGTCCAAGAATTTTTTTAATTACAATAATTTACAGTAACCAGATGCATAGAGGTTTCAAACAATTAAAGAGCTCCTTGTAAAGTTGTAAGAAAGATTTGATAAGATGTGATATTACCATGCCAGAAAATATTATTATTAAGGAATCTCAAACTTACTTATGCCTCTTTTCAAGGAGCTAAAAACCATATGTCCTTAAATAAGACCAATCAATATCAATTAACATACCTTAATGTCTTTAACAAAACTTAAGCCTTGAACTTTTTGTGAGGTTAAGAGACGGATCAAAGATAAATCATGCTATAATAACAAAGAGTGATGTTGATGAAACTTTTAAATTTAACCCGTTTATAGTAAACGTCAAACAAATAAAGCAGAGAGTGAGGAGTAGCTCCGTTGGTTAGAGCTCCCCTCCCGATTTCAGGAGATCTTGTGATCGATTCTCATCCCCACCCTTGTGGCTCTCTAAACACCAAAAAAAAACAAATAAAGCAAAATTGACACCATAAAAACCCAGATAATTTCTGAAATACGCTAATCGGAGTAATACTTCAAAATTTATTTCCCGACCCTCAAAATTTCAAATTCATAGGCAATCAGCTAATAATACGCAATCAACAAATTAAACATGGGATTGAACAGCAGGTGATAGCCTAGTGGTATTGGCATCACCTCCGATCCCAGAGATCCCCAATTTCCCCCCTTCCTTGCAAGGGACTTCATCTTACCTTATTAAAAAAAAAAAATAAACATGAGATTGCACACACATGCAAATTAAACAAGTTAATTAAGCCCTAATTTTCACCTTAGGAAAAAAAGAAAAGCATAAAAAACCTTATTAAAAGAGTAATTACTTACTTGGTGCTAGCATACTCATATAGTTTTCCAGTGCTTGAAAAAATAATGAGTCCAAGATGAGCATCACAAAGGATCGAAAGCTCTCGAGCTTTCTTAATTAATCCAGTTCTTCTTTTAGAAAATGTTACTTGTCTGCTTGTTGTATTATCAATTCTTTGAATTACCATTTTTCCTCTCCCCATTTTTTCCTCTTCTTTAATTTTTCCTGCAATATACAATATTTCTTTAACTTAGCTAAATATGTTAAGGAGAAAAAAAAGTCAAACAGTAGAAAAAATAAGAGTATAAAATCCGGTAATCATCAAATAAAGGTTTGTAGCAAAACTATAGATCTAAATTAATTTATAACAAACTAACTGGGATTAAAACTCAAAAGTATGGAAAAACAAAGCTTAAAATAGAGAGGGAGGGAACTTACTGTAAATTAAGCTGATGTTTAGATCAAGAAGATGGAGAAGAAGAGAGAGAAAGAACCCCTTTTTTTTTTCTTTCTTTCTTTATACAAGACCTGCTTTTGTTGTTTTATTACTGCGCATATATATACTAATGATCTTCCCCTAAAGAGAAACTACAATAGTTTAATGACGGATTTCCTTAATTGTGTAGTTCAATTTAGTTATTGGTACTTTTCTTTTGGTGTTAGAAACTAGAAAGCTACTAAATGCGTGGATTTAATGTAAACTAGATCCGAGTTCATGGTTTTGAGTATCATCCTACAAGACTTACTAATTAAGGTAGACAACATTCACAATGATATGGGTACTAAAATCCCGTTTCATTATTATTTAAAAAAATAAATTGCAAACGTTGTATATTCTAAGTGGCGTAACCAAGTGCCCATTGACCAACTATATAGTTCTTTTTAATTAATTCAATTTAACAAAGACCACAATCTTACTTAATTTTCTGAGTTTGTGAGAGGATTATTCTTATTATTATTTTTATTATTTTGAAAAGAAATGGAAGAAAATTGGAAGGTCGTCTTCTAATTTTTGCTACCTCACCTTGCTTTCTCTTCCCTTTGGTTTCTTCCATCTCTTTCTCCCCAAAGAGGCTAACCAAAGCACACTCTAGATTAAGGTGATAACCCTCTAGTCTTTAGTTCGATGGCAATTTTGGCTGCAATCAAAGCTTCACGTTTTGGTTGATGTAAATCGAAAATTCCTTGATCTTTTTTTTTTTTTTTTTTTTTGACATCGGCGGAACTTCCTTGATCATTTTCTATTAAATTAACTTTCATGAATTAAATGGTTTTGCTAATCAGATAACACCTGTAACTATGTCATTTGGTGAATATGTATTGTACATTAGTATTCAGTTATATTATTCCTTAAACATACTGATAGAGAATATATTTAGGATAATATTTTCTCACATATTTAGATTATAGTTCGTATAGATTTATTATTATATCTTTCAGATTCCTAATTAAAAGCGTTAGGATTAGTATTTTGTAGTCGTTGTATATATTGATCAATGGAATCACTCCAAGATTACGGAGTTTTGCACAATCTAACACGTATTTTCCCCATTTCCAAGAAGGATCGGACAAAAACAAAGTTGTAAATTAATAATTCTGGCAATTGAAGAAGGGTTTTTTATTTGTATTTACATAATTTATGAAAGAAAAAAATATATTTTATGCACATTAAGTGTCCAATATCTATATATTTGTTAAAATTTCACGAACAATGTGGACTTAACTAACATTATTTTTGCAACCCCAAAAGGAAAGGATGCGTCTTATCGTTGTGATTCGTAAACTAAATTAAACACACTATCCAATAGCCAAAAGGTGGGGGAAAAGAACAGCAAATAGCCAATGAAATGGGGTAAATAATAGCCAATCTAACAAAACTCTCCAAATTAGGGCTTTATGGGAATATTGTGAATTTGTGATCTAGGAGGACTTCCATTGATAATGTCTAAGTTTGTCGGGTGGGCTTCTTAAACTTGATGAAGATAAGTGCCACGTTTCGGACTAACATTGGGTATGGCTAGTTTAAGTATGAGATATAGATATAATATATAATAAAATCGGTTTTTTCACCATATACCTGACTAATTTTTTTTTGCACCGTATACCCTTTTAACTTTCCAAATTCACCATATACCCCTCACGTTTCAAAAAATACATCAACATGCCCTTTTGACTAACGGTGTTAGACTTCCGTTAGTCATTAGGCCCTAATCCTCCCCTAACCCTAATTAGTTAACCTAATTCTAACCCTAATTCTAACCCAACCCTAATTTAATACACTAACTTGGGCCCTAACCCTAACCACTAACTTGGGCCCTAACCCTAACCACTAATTTGGGCCCTAACCCTAAACACCCCTTACCCCACTGCACCACCACCCCGTTACCACCACCCCATCACCATCACCACCACCCCGTCACCACCACCACCCGTCCCCTTCCCCGCCGACCACCCCTTCACCACCACCACCCCTCCCCCTTCCCCTTCACCCGTCACCACCACCACCCCTCCCCTTAACCCTTCACCACCACCACCCTCCCCCTTATGACCCCCTCCCCCTTCACCCGTCACCACCACCACCCCTCAGTGGCGGATCCAGGAATGGAACAACGTGGGTTCGAACTTGTTTAAACATAGAACAAAAACTAGTCTTATATGCACGCTTCGCGTGCGGCAAAATTTTACTATTAATACTTATATTTAAAGGCGTTAAAAACACTTATACATGTTTGACTAATAAATTATCAATGCTATTAATAATTAACAACTCACCAACAACAAGGTCTTTGTAATATAGTTTGGTTAATAAATTATTAATGCTATCAATAATTGATTGCTTGAGAAAGTAAATTGGAAGAAAAAGGAAATTAAACCAGATTCATTTCCTATTAATAAGTGGGAGGGGAATATTGGTGAAGAAGGAAAGCTAGAAAATGGAGGATCAAAAGAAAAAGAAAAATAAAACCAAGAATAAAAACATAAATTGTACTAATAAACAAACAAAGGGAGGGAAAAGAAAGTAAAAAAAATACAACATGTGAAGAAGGAAAGCTAGAAAATGGAGCATCAAAAGAAAAATAAAACCAAGAATAAAAACATAAGTTGTAGTAATAAAAATCAAAGGGAGGATAAAAAAATAGAAAAAAAAGTAGAAAAAAACCACAACATGGTCTTGCTGGGATTCGATCCCGCGACTTTCAGCACGCCAAGGACTTAAGCTTCACGCGGACTACACCGCTGAGCTAACTTCATAACATTTGTTCCAATTAGGCGCTTTTTTCATTTAAAACTGTTTTTCTCTTTCCTGTAAAATTCAGTTTATTTCGCGGATCCTCGTGGGTTCAGTTGAACCCACTGAACCCACGCTGGATCCGCCACTGCCACCCCTCCCCTTAACCCTTCACCACCACCACCCCTCCCCTTAACCCATCGACCCCCTCCCCCCTCCCTTTCCCTCGTCACCACCACCACCCCTCCCCTACCCCCGCCGACCCCCCCTCCCCGCCCCTCGCGTGCGAACCCCCTCACCTCTTCTTCCCCTGTTGCTCGAACCCCCCCTCCCCTCCCCTTCCCTCGCTGCACGAACGCCGCTCCCCGCCCCTTCCCTCATCGCGAACCCCCCCTCCCCACCACAACAACCCGGATGCGCGAAAATCGAACCCCCTCCCCTCCACAACAACCCGGATGCGCGGAAATCGAACCCCCCTTCATGCGTTTTTTGTTCTTCTCCGGGGAGTTTACGGGGGAGAGGAAATTGAGTCGGGAGATGCGAGGGGGTGGGGGGGGGGGGCTGCGGGGAGTGGGGAGGGGGGTTTCGGGGGTGGTGGGGAGGAGGGGTGGGGGGAAGGGCTGCGCGGAGTGGGGGAGGCGGGGCTCGGGGGTGGGGGGAATGGGGGTGGGCTTCGGGGGTGGTGGGGTAAGAGGGGAGTGGGTGGGCTGGGGTAAGGGTGGGGGAGTGGGTGGGGTAAGGGGTGGAGTATTAGATTAGGGATTAGGGCTAGGGTTTGGCATAGGTTTAGGGTAGTTAATTAGGATTAGAGGGGGGATTAGGGGTTAATGACTAACGGCGTTAGCCTTCCGTTAGTCAAAAGGGCATGTTGATGTATTTTTTGAAACGTGAGGGGTATATGGTGAATTTGAAAAGTTGAAAGGGTATACGGTGCAAAAAAAATTAGTCAGGGGTATATGGTGAAAAAACCGTAATAAAATTAGTAAAGGGAGGATAATTTACCAACCCATTGAAAAGTTGTCCAATAGAAAAAGTCAGATAGTAATACACAAGTACACAACCTCGGTTTACTATTAGCTCTTTTATTCAAATTGGTGCGCTATATATACTCATAAACTCTGACAGCTTTTTTTAAAACTTATTATATAAAAACATTATAGATAATTGGAGATATTAGAGGTTAAAATTATATGTTGAGACACATAAAAATATAATCTAATCCGCTATCTAATTTGTTTTTTAAATTCGCAATTTGCTCAAAAATAAGTCAAAATAAGCCAAAATAAACCAAAATCGACCATAATTCACTTGTCTCAGCTCGCCATTCGCAGCATGACTAGTAAATTAGTAACATTGATGAACAAGGGAGTGACTTGCCTCATTCTAGAGGTGATCATGGACTGAGCCGGACCGGACTTTGGCCAAAAAAATAGCCTGTTTCGGGCCAAAGCCTCGGGCCAAAATCCACTAATTCAGGCCCGACCATGCGGACTTTTCGGGCCGATCAAAATTTAGCCTAATTTTCCACATTTATGTCACCCGTAGCCCGGATTTTTTGCTCAAAAATTCAAGCCGATCCCCACTACGAGCCGAAAATTTGTGCCCAAAACTCGTCCGTTTTGGACCGGGCCCATGTTGATCACCTCTACTTCATTCACATGGGAGTACAACTTAACTTGCGACTGTATGCATTATATATATATATACATTTATTTATTTATTTTTTTTTTTTTTTTTGGGCCCCCACAGGGAACCCATTGGCAACAAAAAAGACCCTACTGGACCAGCGCCTCTCGCAGGTGTGCTAGCTAGAGATGACAATGGGTCCTGGACCCGCCATGACCCGCTAGGACCCGACCCATTTATAAGGGTCTGGGTCCAGAAATTTTGGATCCAACGGGTCCGGGTCGGGTCTGGGTCCCGAAGAACATGTACCGGGTCTGGGTCCGCATATGTCAGACCCAGACCCGACCCGCAGACCCATTTACATATTAAAAAAAATAATACCTAAACTCTAAGGTTTTATGAGTTGTGATTTTGTGAATTCGTTAGTGTTGTAACTCCATCTAAGACTTATAACTTTGTAAGTTGTAACATTTTAAGATCTTATGAGTTAATTTTTAAATTTTTGTTTAGATAATGCTTTACCCATGGATGCAGGATCTATATATATTAGTGCGAAATTTTTTAATTACATAGATTCAAAAATGTGATGAAAACTAAAAACTAAGAAGGATCCGTTAAGGACCCAGTTAGGACCCATGGACCCGCTAGACCCAGCGGGTCTGGGTCTGAAAAATCTAGACCCACCGGGTCTAGTCTGGGTCTGTAAAAAATAAACGAGCATGTGTCGATCCAAACCAGACCCGACCCATTGCCATCCCTACTGCCAGCCCAGTTACACAGGTCAACACTTGATATCAGATTTATCGTTTCTTTAGAAAAGACTAGCTAAGATCACAATCGTATATAGTATGAATTTTATATATATTTGTCAATCAGACAATTGTTAACATGACCCATTTGGAAATTTATTTACCCGCGTACTTACCATTCATCTTGAATTTAAAAACATAAATTAGAATTGAGAACAATGGCTCCTCAAGACCACAAATATAGCTACTTCAGACGAACTAGACTCCTCACCTGAAAATGACCAGAAGAACAATAATATATGTTCCTTTTTTATATTTTCAAGATAGTACTTCTAATAAATTCAGCCTCCAAAATAGCCAAATACATCAAGGAGTTATAGAAGTAGTTAATTCTCTTATAATTAATTTGATACCTCTCTTTCAAAAGAAACAAAAAGTCAAAATTCAACTTCTAAACCGGACATGAATTATTTATAAATATTATGGAGTGACTTTAAGGTAAAAGTCATTTTAAAAATTAAGCTTATCGATATCTCGACTAAATTACAGTAATGTATTTGAGATTAATGGAAATATCATTTCGATATTATGGAGAAGTGCAAACGCAATTGATCTAGATGCAAACTTTATTAAATGTAATTCCATTAGTTTTATCAATTAATTAATCTAGATATTGACAATTTCAGTAAAATATTGTAGTCTTTACAAACTTTTGAAGAGGCAAAAGGTACGTATGACACGTATTTGGCTACATACTCCATATATTATGGATTTAAGAGATTCTTTCTAGTTCATAGTTATCAATGAAGATTTTGTTGTACTATCATATCTCCATAAAGTATTAAATTATGATTCTCAGCCTAAAGAGAAACCAATTCAGTAACTATATTGATATTAATTAATGTATTTGAGATACCACTATGTTGTTAAGCTTGCTTAGCGCTCAGATTATGTCGTTTAGTTAAGGGTGCAAGTCGATTGGTACGAGGACTGATCTGTACGAGGATCAACTTACTATTAAAAAAGCAACAATCTGCCATCAATTATAGAATGTAATAATGGAGTGTCATTTAAGAAAGGTAAAGTGCTTGCAACTTTTGGAAAATGAACAATTTTATTAATTACTTCTTAAAGGAATTAGGTCTTATTTATTACTCCCTCTGCTTTTTTTTATTTGCTACATTTGACTTGCACGGTTTTCAAAGCATTATTTAACTCTTAATATCTCTTATTTCGCTTAAGTAAAAATTATAAAAATTTAATATTATGAATCTACACGTCGAGACGAATCTAACAAGATTACACATGACTATATTTTTACTTATAAAATAATCAAAATAATCGGTCAAAGTAGTGGCTTCATTCCCAAAAAATCAAATGTAGCAAATAAAAAAAAGCAGAGGGAGTACAATCTATATGAAAAACATTTTTTTTTATAATTTTATTAGATGAACACCTTATATGGCACTTTTATCAACAATGATCATAATTTTTTTTACAGACAAGCTTTATTTGATTCAGTTTGACATGTATTTGTTAGAATATGAAATCTATTATTATTGATATCGTTTGACTTTCAATTTGAATTACTTTCAGTTTTTTGCTTCTTCTTTTTTCATTATTATCTTAAACTTACTTTTTTTTATCACCCAATACTTCATGTCCAACATTGCAAATTACTTTTAAAGTTAGAATATATATTTTCAATGTTATTTAAAAAATTGTCCTTCAACTATAATAGTTTGTGTATTCCAAAGTAGAGGATCTGTCTTTATATTTTAAAATAGTTTTACGCTTTAAATAATTCATACGAACTTATTACACATTTACATATATAATCTATGTGAATGTGAACTAATTTAATTACGAAATGAGTTGTTCGCTAAATTTTAGGATCACATTCTATCGGCATTACACCTCTACCGACTTGTTATATTTCAAGTTGCAACAAAAGAAGCAAAAATGACCTAATCTATACCCTAAAAATTGGAGTCCGAATCCTCTAGAGTTTTAATAAAACTATACAAGGTAGAATTGTATCTGAATCTGAACCATATATTTTAAAATTAAAGGCTCATATTGGTAGGAAAGGAAAAATTAGGGGGTGGATTTTGATGAGAAAAAATAGGGGGACTTTGAAAAGATAATATATGAGCTATTAATTTTTTGTTCAATGGTTCATATTGCTCAAATTCTACCTTGTAGAAAGTTATTTAAGAACTCTAGAGGATCCAAACACTAAAAATTGTCGAAACAAAGTTGAAGAAGTAGTTTGGAATCTTATGCCGTCCGTCCAAGTCATTTTGCTGGTACATTGCAATTTGATATTGCATGCCTTAGCTCCAAATGGAAAGCTATTATTTATAAAGAATGTGTGTACTCTCAATCTTTTTTCTAATAATAACAAAATAATTGGTTGGCAAAAGAAATTTAGAATATGTTTTTTTCCTTGTTTATGCGTGTAGTGAACAGTAGATTCTTACATAACTATGACAAAAATATATGGTTACTTCATTTCATTAATTAATTTGTGAGATTTCATTGACGTAGAGTTTGAGATAGACCATTATTTCAGGACTTCAGGTGTTTATCAGATTAGAAATAAGTACGATTTCCTTTATGTCTTGATTTGCTTTCCGCTTCAAGTACATATGGGTATGAACTCCAATGTCACTAAATAAAATATCTTGCCAAACAACCCCATAAACATAAATATAAAATGGAGTTTTGTCGGAAACAATTTTTTATAATCACTTTTTTGTAAAAAACAACCTTTTAAATTCTTTTTTGCAACTTACAACCTTAAACCAAATTTTTTTTGCGAAATGAAACCTTTTTCGGATTTCCGTCTTGACCGTTAACTTTACACCATTGACCGTCAGTTGGTTGTTTTTCTTCTCTTTAACATTTTATTTTCCTCCTTTTCCCTCCTTTTCATTGATTCATTTTCCTCCATTTCTTAAAATTCTTTCTCTCTCCTCTCATTTTCTCTCCCCTCCATTGGTAAGGAGAAGTTTGAGGAAAAATTAGAGGTTTGAACTCACATTAGAGGATTTGACTAGTCAATCGTCTAATTTGAGTGTTTCGTAAAGGGAGGTTTGAAATAGATGATTGGGCCCAAAAAAACTCTTTTTGAAGAAGCTTTGGGGAGCACCTTCTTGACATTAAAGGTTTGGGGATGAGTGGGGTAAATTACATTTATGTCCTAAAGTTCTTGAAAATTACATTTATAAAAAGTACAATAATGCCCATGTCCTTATTGGTCATCTTACACGATCAAGTAGCAACCATCTATTAGCTACCAAACACCATTATACAAATAGCTAACACAATTAGCTAGTCAAACCAACCAAACAGGGCTTCTGGTTTTCAAGGAATCTACCTATTTATTATTCTCCTACAATCAAACAAATTATGAATTTTAATTTAAATCACTTTGTAATTTCTCTATATTAATTATATTTATCTATTGTCCATGCTAATTTAATTTAGAAAGCAACAGAAACAAATACATTATTGCATTGAATGTGACCAATAACTAGTTTAATTTCTAATAGTTGTGTTGTACTGAAAAATCAAATGTTTACCTTAAAGTATTACACCTAAAATAAAGATGAACTCCTAAGTCTTAATATTATCAAATGGTTTAAAATCATTTTCATCTATGGAACTAACGACCATGTTAGAATATCCTCCCCTAAACAAAAGTTGATTTCTCTAGGGTATCTATTCTTAGAGGTGGGCATGGGCCGGGTTAGCATGTGGGCCGGTACGGTTTGGGCCCGATCCGGTCCGAGCCCGCTCAAGGGCCCGGTCCGGTCCGTTGTCCGCTCTGTGGGCCGTCGGCCTGCCATGGTCAAGAGATTTCATTTTAGGCCCGCACCGGCACGAGCCCGTCTATATGGCCCGCGGGCCCAACGCCCTTTTTTTTTTTTTTAGCCTAAAACTGCCAAGAATCCAAAAAAACAACATAAAACACAAGCCAGGCCCACAGGAGGCACGAGCCCGTGGACAAAATCTGGGAATTTTTGGCCCGCCACGACCCGCTACTCACGGGCTCGGGCTCGACCAGGTCCGTCGTTTCCTCAATCCCGTGGACCGAGCCCGTGAACAGGCCCATGCCCAGGTTTATGACTATTCTCAACCTCAACATTTCTATTTTGGTCCAGTCCATTTTAATTTGAACGTACAAGGGAATTCAACAAAGTGGGCTAGTCACA
This sequence comes from Beta corolliflora, assembly GCA_947648045.1. Classification (NCBI taxonomy): domain Eukaryota; kingdom Viridiplantae; phylum Streptophyta; class Magnoliopsida; order Caryophyllales; family Amaranthaceae; genus Beta; species Beta corolliflora. The sequence continues at coordinate 16,500 of CANSZD010002450.1, forward strand.
CCTTGTTGCAATTTGACTTGGACCAAATAATGCCCACCTTAAGTAAAGTTTTCTTAGAAAGGGTTGACCGCATTTTTGTGTGCTGAGAATTTCTCCTTTTTTGAGTTTTGCCTAAATCCTCCTCAGAAGGAACATATATATATATTTTCATACCATAAATAATATTCAGTTACTTTTTATGTATAATTTGTAATTTTGTATACAAAATTTATCCTTTGTTATACAACATTAATAATTTCATAAAAAACATTTGTCATTTATCATATCACATTACTATATTTGAAAATCAACGCTTTATTTTTCTTTTATCTTTATTATTAAAAAACTTACTTCATTTAGTTTTTTTCCAGAGGAAAAGCCGAAGCCACAAACTTTTATTAAGAAGCCAAAATAATGTCAGCCGCAATTACATCAACTAAGAACCTTAGGCAATCACTCACCCAAATTCTCATAGAGTAATTCAGGGGAGTAAGATGAGCCATCCCATAAGCAGCTACATCTATACTAATATATTAAAAGGCGTTCATAAACAATGAACTGTGTCATGTGGTGCTATCCCTTAGAGTATTTACTTCTTGTAAACACACCTACAATAAAAAAAAAAGAAAAAAAAATGCATGTTATAGGATTTGATCTAGACCTCAAGCTTATACTATATACTAAAGTCTTAACCAATAAACCAAATAGTATTTGGTGTTATAATTTTAAAGTATGATATTAATAGATAAAAATTATAATTACCCTGACCTGACCTAAAAACTAGTTTACTTTCTTAAAAACATGTGAGAAATCAACAGACTCAAACTCCCTAGCGAGAGTTAACTAATTTTTTGGAGCATGTTAATTGTTAACTACTTTGTTTAGAGTCACTCTCCACTTCTACATAACTTGCATCACATTGTAACGCCATCTTCAACCCCAATGTTGGACCCCATTTTCTATTTGTGGCGGCATTTGGTTAAGTTCGAAATTGAGAGATAATTAAGGGGTTCAACTTATCTTGGGCGTGTGAAGTATATGTTGGGCCCACCTCTCCAACTGCTTGAGGGAATAGAGGAGAATCAGTTACAAGGAAGTTGGGGAGAATCCTATCTTTAAGGGAGCATCAACGGAAATATGAGCTGTCAAAGAAGTGTTATATATATCAAGTGTAATTTAGGTTAAGGCTACAGGCTATTTACTATTCTCAATATTCATAGTTAATCTCTCTCTCCTTCCCCATAAAAATTCGGCAATCTTGTATTGATTACTGCTGTATTTACGAGCTGTTATTGACGGCGGCACACTATAGTGGATTGGTGATCAAGAGTGTCACCCGCGGTTTTTCCCGTCATTCGGGTTTTCCGCGTCAACAATTGTTTGTTCTTTCTACTCTTTAACTTGCTCTTGTATTAATTGTCATTTATTACGGATTTGTTCTAGTATATTGCTCTTGTTGTCGGCTTCCCAATACCTTTTGCGTACTTGGTACAAAATCGGCATAAACAATTTGGCGCCCACCGTGGGGCCCTCAGCAAGATCTATATACATTTTTTACCGTTTTTCATATTTTCTATTTTTTTTTGCTAGTTCGTTTGTGCCCTTTCCTTTTTTCTGTGTTGACAATGGCAGGAGAATGGGTAACAACTCAAGAGGTCATCAACGAGCTCAACCGCGTCAAGGCAGCAATGGCTACTTTGAAGGAGAGCTACGTCGCATCCGGCATGGAGAATCAAAGCCTGAAGTTTGCTCAGCGACAGTCCAAGGGAGCCAAATCTCGCAACATCGGCGACATCCCCAAGATGCCCAATTTAGACGAAGAGGCCTTCGAGACTCCAGTGAACCGCGACATTCCTTTGCACGGCGAAGATTCAGACGACGACGCTGACGATGACGCCGGCGTCGCGCCCCAAAGAGGCCAACGGCGTTCCCCTCCTGATGATCCGATCCAGCAACGTCTCCAGCAACTAGAGGACATGATCGCCAGAATCCCCGGTGTCCCTCGCCCTATGGAGAAAGCGACGCCAAACAGCTATGCAGATTCACCTTTTGCTGACCCTATTGCAATGATCGAAGTTCCGAAGCGGTTCTCTGTCCCAACCATGAAGCTGTACGACGGCACTTCAGACCCCAACGACCACGTCGCTCAATACAAGCAACGGATGATTACCATCTCAATTCCTCGAAACATGCGCGAAGCTTGTATGTGCAAAGGCTTCGGGTCAACGCTGACGGGACCGGCACTGCAGTGGTTTATCCATCTCGGCAACGGCACTATATCTTCTTTTGCTCAATTAATTAATGCTTTCAATTTACAATTTGCTAGTAGCCGTAAGATGGAAAAACAAGCTAGTGATTTGCACAGAATTGTGCAAAAATCTGATGAATCTTTGAAAGAATTTGTTAACAGGTTTAACAGGGAAAAAGTGTCAATCCCCAACTGCGACATCAGGACGGCTATTGAGGCTTTCCGACGAGGATTGGATGAAGAATCAGATTTATACAAAGAGCTGACAAAGTACCCTTGTCCGACTTTCGAGGACGCCCAGGCCAAAGCCTTGGCTCAGATCTGGTTGGAAGAAGACATGCAATCAAGGAAAGCATTCAGTGACGCCGGCAGCAGAAAACTGACGCCGACCAAACAAAGCTCTTGGCGTCCAAAGCCTTACGATCGTCCGAGCAGTCATCACGGCGTCAAACCGGGAGCCCTAAGCGATTGGAAGAATGACCCCGGCTTGCCACCAAAGCTCACCGAATATGGGTTCGGCGTCGACGTGTCAGGTATTGTTAACAATTTACGTTCTTTGGGTAACGCCGTTAAGTGGCCTTTCGGGGAATGAAAAACGACACCCCGACGTGATCAGTCGAAATGGTGCGAGTTCCATGGAGACCATGGGCACGACACAGACGAATGTGTTGCTCTGAGGCGTGAAGTGGCACATCTCCTCAAGCAGGGTCATCTGAAAGACCTGCTGACTGAGAAGGGAAAAGCGACGACGTCAAAATACGACGAACGACGACAACCCCCTGCGTCGCCGACACATGTGAAGGTAATTAATGTCATTAGTGGTGGATCAGATATTTGTGGACTAACCTACTCTGCAGCTAAACGTCACGCGAGAGACGTCCCAAGTCAAGACGCCATCCCTAAGGAACTCCGCCATCCCCGTGACGCCGAACTTGAAGCTATGCCTATCACATTCGACGAAGACGACCTCGGTGACGACCGAGACATCCATCACGACGGTTTGGTAATCTCTCTAACTGTTAGCAATTGTTTACTAAAACGTGTGCTAGTGGATAATGGCAGCTCAGCTAACGTCCTTATGAAAGACGCGTTAGAAGACATGGGCATCGACGAGCGCGATATCATCCGAAAGTCTACTGTCCTCGTCGGATTCAGCGGCGAAGCCAAGCATACGATGGGCGAAGTGACGCTGCCTACCTACGCCAAAGGGGTAAACATGCCAACCAAATTCTACGTCGTGGATTGTCCGTCATCTTACAACGTCATCCTGGGAAGACCTTGGATCCACATCATGAAGGCCGTCCCCTCCACGTATCATCAATCCTTAAAGTTTCCTACCAAGTGGGGAGTGCAGGAAATTAAAGGGGACAGACGGATAGCTCGAGAATGCTACAAGACGTCCCTCAAACCTCGTAAAATGGAGGCATAGCAATTACAGATGCAGACTTTGGGGGAGCAGGGTTTTGACGAACAGCTAGTCGACGAAGTCATACTAGACGCTGGCAAACCAGATCAAACGGTCAAAATAGGAGCGTCATTGGCCCCCGACGTCCGTGAACAGGTGATAGAATTTCTTACAGCTAACGCTGATTGTTTTGCGTGGTCGCATGAAGATGTAACAGGTATTGACCCCGATGTCATAACACACAAGCTCAACGTCGACCCACATCATAAGCCAGTAAAGCAGAAGAGACACAAGTTCGCTCCTCAAAGAAATCAGATAATCAACGACGAGGTCCAAAAGTTAATTAACACCGGCAAGGTAAGGGAAGTTAAATATCCCGATTGGCTAGCTAACGTCGTTGTTGTAGGAAAAAAGAATGGAAAGTGGCGGGTTTGCATCGATTTCACTGATCTCAACAAAGCTTGCCCGAAAGATCCGTTTCCATTACCACACATCGATGCCCTCGTTGACGCCACCGCCGGACACGAGCTACTGACGTTCATGGACGCCTACTCTGGGTACAACCAAATACTTATGCATCCAGAAGATCAGGAGAAGACGTCGTTCGTCACCGACCGCGGCATCTATTGCTATAAAGTCATGCCGTTTGGATTGAAGAACGCCGGCGCCACCTACCAACGTCTCGTCAACGCCATGTTCAAAGACCAGTTAGGGGACACAATGGAGGTGTATATCGATGATATGTTGGTGAAATCCAAGGCCGCTTGTGACCATGTCTCACATTTACAACAAGCATTCGACGTTATTCGAAGGTATGGAATGAAACTTAATCCTACTAAGTGTTCTTTTGGAGTGTCTGCGGGGAAAATTTTCGGGGTACATTGTCACCCAACGAGGCATAGAAGCCGGCCACGACCGGATAAAGGCTATCATCAACATCCAATCCCCAAAAAACATTAAAGAGGTGCGGAAACTTACTTGGACGTGTTGCCGCCTTGAATCGATTTATTTCCAAATCCTCCGAACGGGTGTAGGCTATTCTATGACATCCCGAAAAAGAACAAGGGCTTTGAATGGAGCGAACATCATGAACAGGCACTACAGGAACTCAAGGAATACCTTATGACGCCGCCTTTATTATCCAAGCCGACGGCAGACGAGCCCTTACAACTTTACGTCGCCGTCAGCGAATCATCGATCGGCGCCGTCTTGACTAGGGAAGATTCCACGGGCCATTGCCCATTTATTATGTAAGCAAATCCCTTGTCGACGCCGAAACCGGGGTATTCCTCTTTAGAAAAGCTCGTTTTGGCATTAGTTCTCGCCTCTAAAAAATTGAAACATTATTTCGAAGCACATGTCATACATGTAAAGACTAACTATCCCATTAAGTCAATTTTGAGACGCCCAGAATTGACAGGAAGAATGAGCAAATGGGCCATTACTCTTAGTAGTTATGACATCGATTATCAGCCACGCACGGCCATAAAATCGCAAGCCTTGGCGATTTTGTGGGCGACTTGACCCACGCCCGGAGGCCTCGGCACAAAGTGAGGTGAGTATGCTTGACGTTAACACAATTAATACTAAATGGGTGTTGCATGTAGATGGATCTTCGAACTTTCGAGGCGCCGGATTAGGTATCTGCTTGAAGTCGCCACAAGGGGACACTATAGCCCGAGCTATTAGCTGCGATTTCAAAGCTACAAACAATGAAGCGGAATATGAAGCATTATTGGCCGGGTTGACTTTAGCCAAAGATTTGCAAGCCACCGACATTGAAGTATACAGCGATTCACTTTTGATAGTTAGCCAAATCAAAGGAGAATTCGCCGCCAAGGATTCTAAAATGACGGCGTACCTAGAGGCAGCCAAGTTAAAGGTAAAATCCTTCGCAAAATTTAACATTCATCAGATCCCAAGAGATCAAAATACGCAGGCAGATGCATTGGCCAATATTGGCTCAGCCATGAGAAAATCAGGATTCAAGAATATACCCATAGTACACTTAACGACACCAGCGATCGATCGGTCAATAAAAGACGCCGACGTCAACGAGATCACAATGACGCCGTTCACTAGTTGGAAGGCGCCGATCATCTCATATCTCAAGGACGACATACTCCCAGACGACAAACTACAAGCGAGAAAGGTACGCTTTAAATCTTCGATGTATGTTCTGATTGACAACGTACTCTTTCGAAAGTCCATTGCAGGACCTTATTTGCGTTGCCTCGACGGCGACGAATGTAAACAAGTGCTCCAAGAGATGCACGACGGAAGTTGCGGTAATCACTCAGGTGGACGCAGTCTGTCCAACAGAACTTTGCGAATGGGGTACTACTGGCCGACATTGAGGCGTGACGCCGCTGAATACGCCAAAAAATGTGATGCTTGCCAGCGACACGCTGCCATGTCTCATAAACCAGCCGAAAAGCTACATCCAACTATTACCCCATGGCCCTTCATGAGGTGGGGCATGGATATTGTTGGCAAATTACCTCAAGCCAAGGGCGAAGGTGTTCATGTTAGCATTGACGGATTATTTTTCTAAGTGGATTGAGGCTGACTCATTCACCCAGGTACGTGATAAAGAAGTCATTACTTTTATATGGCGAAATATAATATGCAGGTTCGGTGTCCCGTCAGAGATAATCTGCGACAACGGTTCACAATTCATCAGTACGCCCACACGAAACTTTCTGGCAAAATGGAACATACAACTAAACAACTGCGACACCGAGATATCCGCAAACCAACGGACAAGTGAATCAAGTAACAAGTCAATTATAAAGGTCATCAAACGGCGTTTGAAAGCTGCCAAAGGTAAGTGGGCAGAGGAGCTACCGTCAATTCTTTGGGCCAACAGAACCACCCCCAAGACGACGACAGGGCAAACGCCATTCTCACTAGTGTACGGGTGCGAAGCAGTTTTACCTCCAGAGGTACAGATTCCGACGGCAAGATATGGACTATTGCGCCTTGGGAGAGAAATGAAGAGGAGATATGCCACGACCTTGTTACTAGCGAAGAACTAAGAGAAGCAGCGCTTGTGCAAATGGCGTCACAACAACAGATAGTAGCTCGAAGTTTCAACAAGAACGTTAAGGCGAAGGCAATCAGGGTAGGCGACTGGGTCCTTAGAGAGGTATTTCAGAACACTAAAGAACTCAATGCAGGTAAGTTAGCGCCAGCTTGGGAAGGACCATATCGTATACAGAAAGTGGTAGGCAACGACGCCTACAGGCTGTGCACAAGGGAAGGTAAGCAAGTTCCACGAAGTTGGAACGCCGTACATCTAAAACTCTATCATTTCTAAGCTGCGTAGAAAACAAAAGGGACGCCGACACAGGTAAGTAATTCGTTGAAATCTGTTTAATTTGTTTCTTTTTACGCATGTCATTTTGTCATCAGCAATATACTGACTTGAGCGTCGGAGGGCCGTTGGTTGAGCCAACGGCCATCTCACTTTTGTTTGTGATGATAGGCGTATACGACAAGGACACATTGACGACGCCGACATAATTGATGGCAAACATTGGTTTTACGACACACGATAACTTGACGCCGACACAACCGATGACGGTGGCAACTTACATCAATATGCCAGAGCTCGGCGGCGTCCAGTTAAAAAACAATATGACTATCGTACGATAGGGAACACATCCCTTAAGAAGTCATCAATACTACACACAAACAGGCTGAGCATACTTAATTGGAAGTGGCGATTTGGCCCTTCATAGCAATTAAGGTTGCGAGAGGCTCCTAACATTAAAGGTACCTACATACATACACACACATAACAAACATTGGCAAATTATACATGTACATGAGGCAAGTTAAACACACAATAAAAAAACATAACATTGATATTTGCCGTCGCGGCAATAAGTCAAATAAAACATAACCTAAAAACTTGCGATTGTTTAGAACTAAATCAGTGTTCGAGCAGTCATGCAACTAAACAGAGGGAAATTGTTCTACGTTGGTGGCATAGCACCATGCAAAAACATTGAAAACACTTTCTAATTTGTATCCATGGCATCTTTGTTTGCACCACCAGGGGTTGATTCGGCTGTCGCCGTTGTCTCGGCACTTGCAGCTACACCGTCAGGAAGAAGATCGGCGTCAGACCCATAAGCAGCAAGGAACATTCTGACGTCGTCCTCTGGAGTCCACGACGCCGTCTGCCCTTCCATGAACTGCTTCATCAACCTTGCCTTGGTTCTCCAAGTATATAGGCTCGCAGCGTCGATGAGCTCTTCTTGCAACGCCGTCACCTTGGCTTCTAGCTCAGCAGTACGGACGTCCAACGTCTCTTTGAGCGACGCTGCCTCCACCACTTTGGCACCGAGTTCTTCTTGCAGTGACGCCACTTCGGCGGCCTTGGCCTTCAGCGCCTTCTCGGCTTCCGATTGAGCAGTAATCGACCTTTCCAATTTCTCTCGAAGGGTTTTGCACTCCTTGTCCAGAACGATAGCCGAGCTGCGGATGACCAGAGAGTTTTGGATGGCCTATCCAAGGTAATGACACAAGTTAACAGTACGAAAGACAGGGGCAATCTTATTAATGAGGAAGCAAACAACTTACATGCAATTGTAGCGCTAACCCTTCGTCGGCGACCTGATGAATTGGAAGCTTGGCAAGGCGTCTTTGCGGCGCAGGGAAAGCTAATTTTTCGGCGTCAGGCTAAATGGTAGGGGCAGTGTGCTCCAAAAACCCCTTGGGGAGGGAAATACTGAAGTTTCCTTCCTTGGTCGACGTCGGTTCTTTGACGACGTTAACATCATCAAGTTTAACGGCGGCAGAAGATTTGGCAGTAGGGGCAACGGCGGCAGGAGATTTGGCAGCAGGGGCGGGCATGCTAGCTTGAGCCCTCTTCCTTTTCAATGTTCTTTCCAGCATCTCTGCCTCCGTCAGAGCCACTACTGGCGACTTGCTCTTGGAAGACTTGGTGTTTTCTGACGATAATACATCAGTATGAGCATGGGGTACATAAGGAAGAAAAATACAACGTTTGTGTATGTGTTATACCTGAAGCCATTGAAGGAGAAGTGTTGTTGGAAGGCTCGTCGGGGTCCCTAGGATGTTCGTCGACGTCGGCAGGCACTAGATTGAAGTTGGCCCTGAATGCCCGTTCTTCCGTCGAATAGGTCTTCAGAAGCCGGTTGACCTTGGTTCGGGAGTAATCGTTCTCCTCCAATGACAAAGGTAAGACTTCTGCAAAGCACCACAAAATTAGAATATGTCAAATTCTTAAACCAGTAAAAATTCACAAAAGGAGCAAAATTTGTACCTTTGGAATTCCAGCCGTCGCACAAAAACGTGTAATCTTTTCCCAACGACGCCTTTTCTACAAATACATACCTTTTCTTCCATCCTCTGTCGTTGGCCCCAGTGTTACCCACAAGGGATAAGCGCCCAGATCTCAAAAACAGGGTATACCTTGTATTCTCAACTTTTTTCAACTCATACACATGCAGCAGATCCACCAACCCAAAATCCATGTTCATACCCTTGGCCAAAACATCGATTACATGGACAATCCTCCAAGCTAAGGGCATAATTTGTCCGGGGCTTACCTTAAGGGTGTCGAGAAGTTCAGTCATGAGAGGGCAGAGGGGGAATTTGTGGCCAATTTTGAAGGGATATTTGTAAAAAATTACCCAACCCAGAGGACAGTCATCGGGACGTTCTTCCTTTTCAGGAATTCGAACCTTTATTCGGATGGGTAACCCAGTTCTTTCTACAAAGTCGTCTATTTCCTCTTCTATAAAGGTGCTAGGTACACTAGGGCCTCCAATTACACCGGCATTGATAACAATTACCTCCCCACTGGTTTCAGAAGGTTTGGGGGATTTGCTAGCTTTTCTAACCTTGGCAGCGTCTTTAGGGGCCATGGGTGAAGAATTTAAAGAAAGAGAAACAAGAAAATGAAGAGTTATTACCTGTTCTTGTTCACTACAGAAAAGCCGCAGAAAAAGGAGGGAGAAGTTCTTGATTCTTCAGGAGAGAGAAAATATTTTTGAGTTCTTTGAAGTGACAAAAGGGAGTAGAAGGGGTGGCGTGTGTTTTATAACTTGGGAACGTGTGCAGTTAGGCGGTTGGAGGCAGTTCTTGGGCCGAGTAATTGATGTAGTTCCCCAAGGCAGTTGAGCAACAACATCAATTAGGGGCAATTGTTGGACCCCATTTTCTATTTGTGGCGGCATTTGGTTAAGTTCGAAATTGAGAGATAATTAAGGGGTTCAACTTATCTTGGGCGTGTGAAGTATATGTTGGGCCCACCTATCCAACTGCTTGAGGGAATAGGGGAGAATCAGTTACAAGGAAGTTGGGGAGAATCCTATCTTTAAGGGAGCATCAACGGAAATATGAGCTGTCAAAGAAGTGTTATATATATCAAGTGTAATTTAGGTTAAGGCTACAGGCTATTTACTATTCTCAATATTCATAGTTAATCTCTCTCTCCTTCCCCATAAAAATTCGGCAATCTTGTATTGATTACTGCTGTATTTACGAGCTGTTATTGACGGCGGCACACTATAGTGGATTGGTGATCAAGAGTGTCACCCGCGGTTTTTCCCGTCATTCGGGTTTTCCGCGTCAACAATTGTTTGTTCTTTCTACTCTTTAACTTGCTCTTGTATTAATTGTCATTTATTACGGATTTGTTCTAGTATATTGCTCTTGTTGTCGGCTTCCCAATACCTTTTGCGTACTTGGTACAAAATCGGCATAAACACCCAACACCAAAGCTTTTGCCTCTGTAATGCTAGCCTCCCACTCCTCCTTCACCTGTCGGCAGCCGGCACGAATCACCTTCCCCTGCAGCAGTCTCATCTGCTGCCATGAACCACTGCATTTCTCTCATTCCAAATCCCCCAAGCTAGTGCAGTAGTGCCCCAACCCAAGCTAAATCCTCCCCACTCAAATTATTCATTTAGTTACATTAAGCTTCAAGGAATGAAGTAAATATCAGTAACATAATTCCCTAACCTCCCCGCGAACCGCGATCCGAAAAAAGCGAATTATGATCGGTGTTCGCCTATTTTTTGCCCATTTTGGGCGAACCGTGAACCAATTAAAAAGCGAATTATATAGCGAATTATGTGACACTGATCAATTCACCTCCCAAATATATAGGGCAAAATCATTATCTTATTGTAAGCTATATTTTTGCTTAGAAAATCTTCTGTTAATCATTCAGATACAAGAAAGAGAAAATGGTTAATTTCTTTTTTACAGGAGTATATGTTTATAAGCTCTTCAACTATTAGTTCATCAACACTTTTTTCATATGTATAGATTCTTCCTGTATAATGTGTATCAGGTAATTTCTTGCCGGGACAGGCTGAGCTCCAGCTCCATTGAAAGTGGACAATTGTTAATATCATACTTTGATTTTGCTTCCTCCTCCCTCCCTCCATATACCTTCAAGAAGAGGGATTGAAAAAGAAGTTTAGCATTAAAAAAGATGCGCAGTTAAGACCATGTTCTCTTTACCTGATTTAATCTACTCCCTTCGTAACAAAATAAACGCAGCAAATGAATATTTTATACCTCACAATTAATACCCATTTGTTGTATTTATTATGTTACGGAGGAAGTAATTGAAATGATTTTAATCTAACTAGATTTATGAGGATCAAAATTGATTTTTACTTATAAAATAATGTGTTTTACTGATTCTCTATATATAGTGTCTTTAGTAATATGGAATTACTAGATTTTACGGATCGAAACTGTTTTATATTTATCAAAACTTATTTTTGTTGATAAGAAACGATAGGCGGATTCGTTGAACTTATTTTTAAAAGTTGAAGAGAACATATGGCCTTAATATTATTTGGCTTGTGAGAAACTACTATCGAATTATGCTTAATTAAGCAACAAACAATGATGGTTTATTGGTTTCTCGTGGATGCCAACTATCATATGTGACGCTCTATATATATACAAACCCTAAAAAACAAAGATGGTTTTTATTCTAGAAACTTTTAATATAATTCTTAAACTTAGAATAACTCCATTTTGAATAACTCATAGATGTGTAAAATCCAATTTGTGATTTGATACAAACCTTGCTTCGTAATTCTTTAACTCTTTGGCGCAAACAAACGAGCTCCCTATGCAATGTCATGTTCTCTTGATGTACCATAATCTCCTGAATAAAATGAAGCACTAAAACTTCAGCATTTACTTTATACACTAATATTAACAAAATTATAATGAGACCCAATATATTTTTCTTTTTTCCAATTTACTACAGAAAAACCTTTTTCATCTAACCTTTTGGTTAAGCTCAGTTATCTTCTCATTCCAGAGCTGCTCCTGTACGTGATGTAAAATGAATAAGAACTCTTGTAACTTTTCTTAACAATAACATCGGGGAATTTTCTTAGAAAAAAATGCTTTCCGGAACAATTAATTTTATTTTGTGATCATATCATCATCTCATCTCTATTTTCTATCGTAGTTTCATCATTCAATTTTAGGACATGAAAAGAAATGGAAAAAAGAGTGACATCTTCTATAGACATCTTTCCATTCCCTTAGAAGTGATCCCCTCTCCCTCTAAGAAGTGTATTACTAGTGTGATGTCCTATAGTATGTGTCCTAGGAATAAGGAGTCGACCCATGATATGACTTGCGTCTTGCGGTCACTTGTTAGAATTCATGGGGTAGTTTGTGTGTCCTTGTTTGTGTACTTATTGTCAAAAAAAAATTCTTCTATAGACATCTTAAAATGGTACTTTTTACTGGGATAAATAGTATATAAGATATTTTTAAAGACATTACATTTCACCTTTTCTAATACTACAAATGGTTTGTGACTGGAATTTCCTAATTACCTTTATTAGGATTGCCTAATCACCAAAAATCAGAGCATTATAGAAACAAATTTTGGCAACGAGTTTTTCAATTGTTGATAACTAGCAACATAGATTATTTTTTCGTTGCTTATTATAACCTGACTTTTTTTGCTCTACATATCTGACAAAGGAAAGCAACATATTTTTGATTTGTTGCTATTGGAAACCAATTGTTTCACCATTTGTTGCTAGATGACATCATATTTTCAATTTGTTGCCATTTAACAAAAAACTATGACAACGAATATTTGATTTGTTGACATCAGACACAACTAATTTTACTATTGGTTGCTAGATGACATCATATTTGTGATCTGTTGTCATTTAGCAACAACCTACGACAACTAATATTTGATTTATTGACATTAGAAACAACTAATCTTACTATTATTTGTTACTAGATGACATCATATTTACGATTTGTTGCCATTTAGCAACAAACAACGACGGCCAAAATTTCATTTATTGACATTAGAAAAAATTAATTTTACTATGTGTTGATATATGATATCATATTTTCAATTTGTTATCATTTGAAACAAATATGGAAAGAGATATGCGATTTGTTGCCGGTGGCGAGTAGATATCTTATTATTTGTTGCTTGAAATAACATCTTATATCTTCTTGAATTGTATTCCATATAGAAGAAAGATGAACAAAAGTACCACCATATAAGTTAAAAAAGTTTCTCATGCTATTATCAGTTGATATTAGTATGAAACATCATTCATACTTGCAGTGAACCGATTCTCCTCATCTTTATTGCTTTGCCCAAGCGCATTTCTCATATTATCAAACAGTTAACAAAAATATATATATAAGGTTAACATATGTTATATGAATAGTGTATTAGTCAAAGTGTAAGTCTTTAACAATTAAAAATGAATAATAGTTTGTTTCTATTTTGAGCAATGATTTGTTGCCAACTTTTAGCAACAAAATATTAATAATTTGTTGCCATATGTAGCGACAATCATTCATAACTCGTTGTTGGACAAATGCGCCAAATATAGCAACCACCATGGCAACAATATATGAATGGATGCGATACGACAACAAAATTGTTTTGAATTTAGTAGCTAGAATCATATATATGGCGACAAGCCTTTTAGCAACAACAAATTTCTTACGAATAACAGCAATTTTACCTGTTGCTAGATTGATTTAATTTTGTAGTGAATTGAGTTTGTATCATACAATTCTAGCTATTATAAGCTACATTTTATTATCCCTTGGGTCAAGTGATGGCCTTTCCTAATATTACTTTATATGGGTCTCGCAGCAGTCTGATTCTCTTGTTTGCCTATTAAAATTCAGCCAAATAAAGCTTATGATTCCGTCATCCAAACTAATTGCCATGTATGTTTGTAGTGAAATTTCAACTAGTACTATTGTAATTGTAACGAATATATCAAAAATGTAGTGATATATATCAAGTGGATCACAATAAATTAATTTCATATAAATGAAAATCTGCATAAATTGTCATAATAAGTGGAGTGATACCTTTCTTGCACGAAGGGCTTTAATGCTAGTTTGCACTTGATTCTCCAGATTTTCCAAATGTTCAATGCTTAAATTGGAGAGCTCTTCTCCAAGCAATTGCCTGGATATATAATTTACATGTACACTATAATTTGAGTAGGAATACTACACCTTTCTTACGAATGATAAAGTAAGCTCTTAAGACAAACTAGTTTTGGCTTACCTCTTTCTGTATTTCAGATCCTCTAGTTGCCCACGTAAGTTTTGTGCTTCCAACTTCCACAGCTATGAATGAAATGAAAAATAACAGATCATATCCTTAGGTTATATATCCCAGATTATACATGTACATACTTCACATAACTTGAAAGTAGTTCCCACTTCCCCCTCCCATTTGACACACACCCATGGGTGATTATGTTATGATGTTATGATACGCAAATAAGTACATGCACCCAAGTGCATGTAGAAGCATGTGCACCCTCTTCTAAACTACGTCGTTTTATCATTTTCGAGTCTATAATTTTAAAAACTTATTGTTATTTGTTTCCTTAAATTTTGCAACTAAAGATTCCTTTTTCAAATTTAAATTTAAAAGGTACATGTTCTTTTACCTTAAGTGTAGATGTTCATTTACTGTATGTTCTTTTCATTATAACCTATGTTCTTTTATAAATATAGATTTACATGTTCTTTAATTTTAAGTCGTGTGTTCTTTTTTAAAGTAGAAAAGTTGCTCGTGTTCTTTTATATAAATGGTATGTTCTTTTTGGGTGCACATTGAGCATTGTGCACCCTAGTGCATAATCCACGCTTTGGTTATGATAGATGCAATTAACGAAGCAAAAATTAATGAACAATTGACACAAGGAATTTACGTGGTTCACCAACAATGTGTTAGTTACGTCCACGGGCGAGAGGAGAAACAATTTTATTAGGTTTATGAGAGGGTACATATTACAGAATATAGAGGCGAAAAGTTAATTATAGGGATTATATAGTACCCTACTAAATAACCTAAACAGATGGGCCTACACCTGAAACTAAAACAGACTCAATATATTAAATAGCATATACCATGCTAGGTTAATCCTAGCGCCAGATAAATAATTCAAGGTATGGTTCAACAGATTCCCTCTAGGATGCAATATGAATCTGAAAGATGAACGAGATACAAATAGTTCTAATAAGATTCAATATTCATGAACATGTAGTACATTTCAAGTATATTTTGTAATACAACAATGGATAATTATTACACTACAATGTGGAGTAGGGAGAGATATATGATTCGATACGTAACACATACAACACTATATGTAGAGCCGTAGAGACTTGCATACAGCATACTTAATTAGTAAATACATTCACCTCTTGCTTATATTGAAGTTGAAATGTGTACAGTATTATTTATGTTGCTGAGTTATTGGCCAACTTAGAAAATGGTGATAATTGTCACACCCAAATCACAATGCATTAATGGTAGTTGTAGAGATTTTTGTATCTATCACAATACAACTAGAAACAACCTCACCAGGTAAGGTTGCATACATCTGATCCGATCCAACTCCGAGTGAATCGAGTTTTTGTAGAAGTATTAAGGCAATTGGATAATATTCATGCTATTGTTCAGATTGCAAAACCCTATAGACTGTATTGTTGAGCGTTAAAAGTTGAACAACAAGCTTTGTGGACATCTAGAAAATATATATCAAACGCACTTGATCATCTTCCTCCACATCAAAACTTCAAGAAACAAGCTTTTTCTATTTCCTTATTTGCATCGGTTTGAAATATATAGATAAAGCTAGCCATCTAAATCCATGATTAATTCCATGCTTAACATACCGCCTCAAGTAAATTTTTAACTATTCTACTTAAACCATGCAAGGCATGTATCTTCTTGCAATCTCCATGCATGCATGATCAAGTTTCTTGAGTAACATATGTATCATCCTACTTCTCAACCATTCATTTTCTCCCTTGTAAGAAAAAACACCCTCTTTAGCTTAATTATTGTATCTGTGAATCAATCAATTACAAAAAAAAAAAACTGACCATTTTTAGCATGAGATCAGGGCCATATAATATAGCTTCCTAGCTCAATGTATACGTACTCTCAGTCGTCGTACTTTGGATTGAGGCTCAATATATAGGAGCATTCATCTTTTTCCCTTAATCATACTATTTTGTTTTTCTAAATAATTGTACTTGCTTTTAACTTAAAATCACTTCCTAACTTCCATCATGCTGAAATCAATTATATTATTCTTTAGCTATATATTACTATCTCTACCTCTAAATATAAGGGAATAACAAATGTAAGGGGATCTCATGTGAAAAGAATGCACCCTTAAGTTAAACTTTAAATTCCCTACATTTACCAAGGATTCGACAAACATATGCATTGGTATGGAAGAGATGCATATAATTTCAACAATGAAGGATAATCATGGTATTTTAACCCAATTTCTAAATAAACTACTAATGGATATTGATAAACTTTAGGAAAGTTTGACCACATACAAGGTTGACAGGGTTCCATCCTAAAACCAATTGGTGATAGGTGGAGTAATCCACCAATCTATATGTATGTCATTCTCGCTTTAATTCTTCAATGTGGGACAACTATCTCCTAACTCACATGTGGGTTATACTCTTAACATATAGTAAAATACTGATGAAGAAGGGCTAGTATTCAACACATGTTCATGAAAAGATCTACTAATGAGTGTTGATACTCAACATTCAAGGTGTAGCGATTCAAGAAATTCGAGTGCACTAGATTCATATGCAAATCATGGGAAGTGGAGATTGGAGAATAATTAAAACAACTTTGGCATCATGAAAAGCAAGAAAAACGCAAATGGCCTAGTAATTACCATGGCTTCTGAAGTAGCATTCAGGAACTGAGATTCCTCTTTTGCAGCATTGTATTCCTCCAACATGGACTTCATGTTACTAGGGAAAAGAAAAAATTGTAAGAAATGCTTCCAAATTGATGTCTGATCCAATACATTACACAAAGTTACACAGAACAAGTACAATAATGCCAAATTTATGTTACCTAGTTATTCCAAACTTATTAATCCTGAAATATTGTACTACTTATCAACTCACACATTTGAGAATGTAGTTCACACTTCACAGGGCATCAACAAATTAGGTAAACACTATTAAATTGGGAGTAGACAAAATAAAATATGATCTTCAATAGATTTGATGGGTTTCCTCAAGTTGTTGATATATCCATGTATTAATTTGCAATAGATCACTTGATATATAACACTAACCAAAACATATGATCATATATATTAAACTACAAAGTTGATGGAACAGCTAAACTTTCCACCAAGCGTTTTAAATTCATAGTAGAAGATCATAAAAAGAAGTAAAAAAAATTCTATCTAGTTAGAAAATTAATCGAAAGCGACGCAATAGAGATATAATTTGCATATATGAGCATAAATATTAACCATTTGGTCCGGTCTTGCAAACCTAAAAAATTGTTTGATACCACCATGTAAATTAGAAACTAAAATCACTGCCCTTGTAAATCCATATACAACAAAAAAAAAAACTTACTGATAGAATATAAAACCAAACTTGAAGCTCCAACCAAAAGTGTAAGCTTGGAGCTCTACAAATTAGACAAATAAAATTTTATTCTAGATTCGTTCATAATTAAATCCAACAAGCGATTCTATTCAAAAAAAATAAAAAATCCAACAAGCGAAGTTATAATAATCTAGCTTAGGCTCCGTTTGGTAGGACGTAAAACATTTTCAGTGTAAAATAATTTTTATGGAAAACAATTTACAATGGTAAACACAATTTCAAAATTAGTTTTCCGTTGTTTGGTTCCATGTAAGAAAAATGATGAAATGAAAGGGAAAGTAAGGAGGTAGTGAGAGGAGTGTACAAGAGAGATAAGGAAAACAGTTTTCCCTTCATTTTGAAGGGAAAATGATTTTCCATCATTGGGAGAGTAATTTTACTCCAAGGGAAAATGATTTTACACTCATTTGCCAACCAAACAATGTAAAATTGAAAATAGAGGAAAATAGTTTTCCACGAAAACGTTTTACGCCCTACCAAACGGAGCCTTAATGTACTTATTCAAGTTCTAGCCTGGAAAATACATGTCAAATTTTACTAGTATAGATATAAAACCCAACAATTTCTTGACAAAAAGCTCTTTTTTTTTTATATTTTCTCCTTTATTACAACCTTGTCCCCCCCAAGACCCTAAATAAAAAGAAATGATCTAGCAAAATACAATATAGTTTGGATATACTCTAGCTAGCTAATTCTCTACTTGCTGAGTATATATTGAACTTGGTATATATACAATGTTAGCAGAAAATAATAAGAATATAATCATCAAAAAGTGGGGAAAAAAAAACAAAGAACACAAAAAATTGGATAAAACTTACTCTTGACTGGAAAGCTCATAGATCTTGCCAGTGCTTGAGATGACAATAACACCAACTTGAACATCGCACAAGATCGATAACTCTTGAGCTTTCTTGATCAAACCCTTTCGTCGTTTGGTGAAGGTAACTTGCCTCCTAGACAGATTGGCAATCCTTTCAATTTCAATCTTCCCTCTTCCCATACTTAATTATTCCTTAATCTGTTATTAAAACCTTAATATTTGTTTTTGCTAAAAAGTAAAGCTAGCTAGCTAGGGTTTCTTAATCTGTTAACCTTAATATCTGTTTTTGTCTTTGAGGTGGTGAGATACAATATTACATGTATATATATGACATGTTAAGCAACTACTAAATAGTAATACATACTACATATTTGAAGTCAACCAAAGTTTTTGATTGGTTCAGTTTAAAAAACATTAATGCAATTACCTTATTTGGAAGAACTAACCTTGTTCTTGTGGTGTGAGAATCTCGTCTTTAGCCACGCATGATAATAAAGTTTTTCAACTTTTGTTGGGTGGGTTAAGTTTTTTTTTTTTTTTTTAGGGAAAAAGCAAGCTAGATTAATTCAAAGACAACTTGTCCATGAGTACATAGGGTGCCACCTCCGAGGGGGAGTGGTTTTCCCAAATTTATTCAACACCAAATTGAACTAGCTTTGCTAAATGATGAGCTATAAAATTACCGTCACGTTTCACATGTGACCAAACAAGAGAAGAAAAGGAGGAACAAGAAGCTAAGATATCACGGAGGATGATGTCAAGATCCGAAAGAAAGAGTGCATTCTTTGACAACCGCTTTATTACACCTTGGCTAAGTTAGGGACTTAGTTTGCTTCAAGAAGAAGATATATTCAAATGGAATTATTTATTTATAAGTTGAAATAATTAAGTCTAGTGAAATTATTTACTTCCTCCGTTTTTTTTTACTCGCAAAACTTTTTTTTTCATCAACTTCAATGCAATTTCTGGGTATGAGAGAGGTAGAGAGGAAAAAAAAAAGAGGGTCCATGTTATTGGAGAGAGATAAAGAGAAAGGAAAAACAAAAATAGAAAGTGTTGCAAGTAATTAATTATTTCCCTTTTAGGAAAGTGTTGTGGGTAAAAAAAACAGAGGAAATATTTTAATTTAATTATTTAGGACCTTAGTTCACCAAGGAAGAGAGAGGGAGGACTATTAAAACTTTATGATTATATTGTCAATCACTTTGCGAGAATTTAAGCTATCTGAATTTATCTTAAACTATTTGAAATAGTTTTTGCTTATCACAACTTATTGTAGGTAATTGTGAAGTGAACATTTGAACTTACTTAGCTATTATTAGAACTATTCTGAACTTATTCGAATTTTATTGAAACTTATTTGATTATATTATCTTTAAAAAGTTTTTTGATTGGACAAAACCTAGGAATTTATAGTGAAATAGTCTTTTTGCCAAAAGGTTACATTGAAACAAAATGTAATTTGAGATGTGTGTGCTACTTTTTTAACTTTTGTGTGTTTTCTTTCTTGTAAAAATCTACATTAATAGTCCCAATCTTCAATATTTAGCCTCTAATTAGTTGGGAATAGCACTAGTTCCAAATTCTGAGATATCTTCACAAAGCATGTGGTGAATGAGTTTTAAAAATGTATTCTCTTCACCTTAAAATAAGTTTAAGATTTATTTAGGTAGAAAAATAAGGTAATTTCAAGGCAGGTCAATCAATTGTAATAAGTTTTAGTATGATCAATTTAGCAAAATTGAGATAAAGAGGATACACCATAACTTAAATCTCAAAAATATAAAGAAAATCTTTTGTTTTAATTATTATTAGTGTACATTTTTGGTCTCTCCTTTCCTCCCTTAGCCATCACCACCTCCATTTTTCTTAACCTAATTAACATGCATGTAATCTCCATTTAACCGTCGGTGTTTTAATTAACATGTAATCCCGAAGTATCATATATATATATATATATATATATATATATATATATATATATATATATATATATATATATATATATATATATATATATATATATCCTCATATCATGACATCCTGATATGATTTGTTTCAATAAAGAGCCTTTAATTTCATAATTAATAAGAAGTAATTAAGTTTATATTTGTTTCATTCTATGGTGGGATTTTTCTACATGATATCGTTATTAAAGTAAATAAGAAATATATTTTTCTTAATTGACCTGAATAATACTTTGTCGGTTTCTCTAAAACTAAAATAGTTTGATTTGTTCATCTGTTTGCCACGACACAACTTTAGCTATCAATTTCTTTATTATTTATTAGTAAAAATTATAATCGTTAACAATATTTGCAATTTTATATCTTTTACAACATGATAAAAAAATTTATAGTAGTTGATAAATATAATCAAGTTGAGTATATAAGTAATGTAATATGTTGTGTTTTTGTGTTTTCTTACCTTGTATTGCTGTAAAGATGAGTATATATACAAACTAAGTATCAGGCCCATAAATAAACACATGGCCCATAAGACAAAATACAAACAATATAAGCCTACTAGTTACATGGCTTAACACCCCCCCTCAAGTTGGAGCATGCGGATCACAAATGCCCAACTTGCCAAGTAAATGTAAAAATTGTCGCTTCCCTAACGCCTTAGTGAAAATATCAGCAAGTTGTTCATCCGTTGTAACATGACTTGTACGAATAAGACCATCCTGTATGGCGTCCCGAACATAATGACAGTCAACCTCAATATGTTTGGTACGCTCATGGAAAACGGGATTTTGTGCAATGTGTAATGCCGATTGGCTGTCGCAAAATAAGTTGATCGCACGAGGGTGTGCAATACCCAAACTGGCAAGTAAAGCCTTTAGCCATTTAAGCTCTGACGTGACCGCAGTCATGGACCGATACTCGGCTTCAGCCGAAGACTTAGAAACCGTGTGTTGCTTCTTGGTCTTCCAAGATATCGGGGAATGCCCAAGAAAAACCAACCAACCTGTAAGCGAACGCCTCGTGAGAGGACAGCTGGCCCAATCAGAGTCACACCAACCTGTCAAAGTGAGATCACAATCCACAGATAGAAGGATCCCTTGACCCGGTGACCCTTTCAGATATCGAATAGTACGACAAGCCGCATCCCAATGTGCCTGACACGGTTGCTTCATGAATTGTGCTAGAATGTGAACAGTGTAGGCGAGATCAGGACGGGTAAAGACAGATAAATTAATCGACCAACAAGGCGTCTGTACATTTCCGGATCTCCGATGGGGTGGCCCGTATCGAGTGCAAGAGTATGATTTTGTTCAATTGGAAATGCTGCCGGGCGAGCACCTAACAATCCTGCTTCAGAAATAATGTCAAGAGCATATTTCCGTTGACACAAGAAAATGCCGTCGGGACTACGGGCCACCTCAATTCCAAGAAAATATTTCAACACCCCTAAGTCTTTCATATGAAAGCACTCACCCAAATACGTCTTAAAAGCAGTAAGGACAGAGTGATCATTCCCACAAATAATGAGATCATCAACATAAACAAGCACACTAAGTTGGACATTCCCTTGAGACAAAGTGAATAGGGAATAATCTGAGTATGACTGAACAAAACCATACCTCCGCAGAGAAGCAGCCAATTTAGCAAACCAACACCGTGGGGCTTGACGAAGCCCATACAGAGATTTCTTTAGACGACACACCATGCCTGATTTGCTAGTATGAAACCCGGGAGGAGGTTTCATGTATACTTCTTCATCAAGGTCGCCATGGAGAAATGCGTTATGCACATCCATTTGGTGAAGTTCCCAATTCTTCGCTGCAGCGACCGCTAAGAAAGTCCGAACAGTGACCATTTTAGCCACCGGTGCAAAAGTTTCATTATAGTCAAGGCCCTCCACCTGGTGGTTACCAAAGATAACAAGACGAGCTTTGAGGCGCTCGACGGTGCCATCGGAGTGATATTTAATTTTATAGACCCATTTACTACCAAGAGCCTTCTTACCCTGCGGCAGCGATTCCATAACCCATGTTTCATTATCGTCCAAAGCACGTATTTCATTTTGCATTGCTTCGCTCCATCCGGCATCTTTCATGGCCTCATTAAAAGATCGAGGCTCGAACCCTGAATGCACAGCTGCAAGAAATATACGGTGTTGCATGGAAAATTTATCACAATTTACAAAATGTGCTAAAGGATAGGGAGCACCTGGAGAGCAAGGAGGGGACGGTGAACTCGCAGATGGACTCGGAAGAGAAACAGTATGTGCAACGTAATCACGATGCCAACCAGGAGGATGGCGTGCCCTGAAGTCACGACCAAGAACCGCAGCGGGGGTGGCAGATTCAGCAATGGGAGAGAAGCGTGCTGGGCTGTGAGCCACGGGGGAGCCTTGGTCTGGGCTGCCCGGAAAGGGTGCAACATCATGGGCTTCCAAAATATTTTCTAAATCGTCCAAGAAATCCAAATCGACTCCCGAAGTGTCAAAAGGCTCCCCTGGAACACCCACACTAGAAGTAGAAGACACCTCCGATTCCCGTATAGAAGCATACGGAAATTCATTCTCATGAAATAGGACATCCCGGGAAACAAAAATGTCACCGGATGCAAGATCATACAATTTCCAGCCTTTCTTGCCATGAGGATAACCAACAAAGACACATTTTCGACTCCTAGGTGAAAATTTGTCACCTTTAGATCTTTGATTATGAGCAAAGCAAAGACAACCAAAAACTCTTAATTCATCAAAATTGGGTTCCTTTCCAAAGAGGAGCTCGGACGGAGTTTTATTCCCCAAAAGGCGGGAAGGAGTACGATTAATCAAATAAACTGCCCCAAGTATACATTCACCCCAAAAATCAATAGGAAGATTGCCTTGAAACATCAAAGCACGGCTGACGTTTAAAATATGTTGATGTTTACGCTCTACCCGACCATTTTGTTGGGGGGTCCCAACGCAAGAAGTTTGAAATAGAATACCACATTCAGTAAAATACGGAAGCAGACATTTGAACTCCGTACCATTATCACTGCGGACATATTTGACAGACACCTCAAATTGACATTTAATCATAGCAAAGAAAGAGGAAAAAGCAGAATGAACTTCAGTTTTATCATTCAATAAATAGACCCAAACACCTCTTGAAAAATCATCCACCAGAGTCAAAAAATAGTGAGCACCACAGGAAGACGGTGTCTTATAAGAGCCCCACAAATCACAATGAATCATCTCAAAAATACGACTAGCCCTACTATCACTATGAGGAAAACTAGCACGGGATTGTTTAGCTTGAGGACAAGTCTCACAAGCGTGATTCAATGTTTTTCTACCAAAACTACTACGAATAGCAGGAACTAACTTGACAACTCTATCCGACGGGTGGCCCAAACGCCGATGCCAAAGCTCAAAGGAAGAGATATCTGGAGTGATCACCGCACATACTGTTGGGAGACGCCGGAAATAGTAGAGTCCATCTATTCGTTCACCGCCTCCAATCAGGCTCCCCGAGTGTTGGTCCTGTATAGCACATAAAGAATCAGTGAATCGAACATAACAATGAGAATCATCAATCATTTTAGACACCGATATTAGATTACAATATAATTTTGGAACAAATAAAACATGTTCAAGAGTAATGCCGTCTGTCAGAAATACGTGCCTTTCCTTTGTAGTCGTAGCCTGTGTACCATCAGGAAGACCAACCGGACACACAAGTATGGTTTGAACATCCATGAGACACGACTCATCACCAGTGACGTGGTGAGAAGCGCCCGTGTCTATGATCCAAGACAAGTAGAAAGGCTCACCTAGCATCTTGTCTTGTTGACGATTATGAATCATATTTAAAAGAACTCGAACATGATCAGGTTGCAATTCAGATAAAGCTGAGAGGGCACCGTGTGGGTCTTGTGAAGAGGGAGAGAAGACATCACCCACGGCATTAGCACGCACCATGGGTGTGCTGTGAGCAGGGGCAGCAGAGTGAGACAGAGCAACAGGTGGTTTTTGGCGAGGCGGAGCAGCAGCAGCAGAAGGCTGACCCGAAGACGAGGCCCCCCCTTTGGAACCATATTTCTCGAGCCACCAAGCTGGGTATCCGTGAAGCACAAAACACCCTGCATTGTCATGGCCCGAGCGCTTACAATGAGTGTAGAGAAGCTTCGATGTATCACGGCGCGGTGAAGAGTGCTTCCAGCGATCAGGAGGAAGAGCAAAGACGTGAGCCTCGTCTTTCTCTTTGTGAGAACGATCCTGAGCAATAGTACGAGATCGCTCCTCTTGAAGCATAGCCTGGTACGCACGTTCAAGAGTTGTGGGAGACTGTTGTGATAGCAAATTTGTCCTCACCATAGCATATTTATCATCATCAATCCCAATTAAAAATTGATGTAAGTGTTCTTCTTCCCTATCAAGTTCATATTTACCAGCAACATTGCAGTTGCAATTCCCGCATTCACAGCCATGAGGAGGCTTGAGGCGAATTAAATCATCAAAGAATCCTATCAATGTATTGTAATAATCCTCAACCGACATACCTTTGGATTGACGACAGTTGGTGATAGCAGCCCGCAATTGTTGTAGGCGTGGACCACTAGCTTCACAAAATCGGTTTCCGAAATGATCCCAGAGCTTCTTAGCGTCTTCAAAATACGGTATGGATGCCGCGAGTTTGGTATCAACTGAGCGCAAGATCCAAGAGACTACCATAGAGTTCACCGTGTCCCAGTCGAGGAGCTTCTTATTCTCACTGGGTTTCGAGATGGTTCCAGCAACAAACCCGAATTTGCGTCGAGATTTCAACGACAAAGTAACGGAACGAGACCATGCTAGATAATTATCCCCTTTCAAGATCACGTGAGTGATCAGATTTCCAGGTTGGTCTCCGGCGCCTAGGTAGAATGGAGAAGAAGGATCAATCTTTCCTTCATCACCCATGGCGATCAGTGAGAGAAGAGAGAAAAAAAATCAGATTTTTTTTTTTCTTGTAGGGTTTAGTGTGTTTGCTCCGATACCATGTTGTGTTTTTGTGTTTTCTTACCTTGTATTGCTGTAAAGATGAGTATATATACAAACTAAGTATCAGGCCCATAAATAAACACATGGCCCATAAGACAAAATACAAACAATATAAGCCTACTAGTTACATGGCTTAACATAATAATTAAAATATTGCAATTTTAAGGAAACTGAACAAGTGCAGTGAACTTCATCTTTTGATTATATTGTAGTTGTAGAGTTGTTAAAATACACACGCGAATAGAGGGGCGAGCTAGGTATAGATGATCATATCTAATATGAAGATTATCTCTACTATGATTTCTTATTCTTAATTAACTTTTAGGAGTATATTTAACACTTTTTGAAATTGAATTACTTAACAAAATACACAATTCTTGAAGTACATGATATATTTGTAGTAGTTTCTAGTTTGTACTATATGTTTATAATTATATAGAAGTACAATTTAGATAGGTAGAGCAAAACAAAAAAAGTAGTTAAGCAGTTTGCGACAAAGCAAGAATGGAAATCCTCGAAAAGAGTCCTATATTCGTGCAGAAAAAGGAGTTTATCTAGAGATTAAGAAATCGTCCAGTCTAAGTAATGGGGTATTAGTATTATAGTGCTTTGGTTTAAAATAATGATATTGACGTGTTCACATTGCAACAAGAATAATTATGTCCAAAAAAACTCCAAAAACGTTACTGGATCATATGGTACGTTCTACATAATTTAATTTCGTGTTCACACTTCTCTCCATAATCGAGAGATTGAGGAAAGTGGATCATTATTTATTCAGCTTTTCGTGATACCCATACAAATTTATTAATTAATTCTCAGTTCCGTTTAAATCAACCTTTGCCGAAAATATACTATTTAGCTAAAGACTAGTCAAATATTTGTTACAATGTTTTGGGAAGAAATATAAATTTTCACCTATTTTTATATGAATATGAGAGAGAAATATAATTATGTGTTAGTTTTTGTTTGGCGCATGGAGAACCGTTGGATATCATTAATGTAACTTCAGAATTTTTTTTTTGGGGGAAGAGATTGATCATTTTGTATGTCATGGGTGTGAAATATCTATGGACTATGCGTATGATTTTAAAGATATAACTAGTGTTTAGGCCCAGGCGATGCCTCGGGGTTTCTCTGTGCTACAATTTAGTACTCGTAGTAGTTAAATAAGTCATCTCATACTCATTTAGAAAAGACATGTTATTCATTATATGGATTTCAAAAGTTTTCTTTTCATATATCATCATTAATTTTGATTAAATAAGCAATAATAGTATGGTGGAGTGATGGTTGAATCTCTTTCTTTCATACTTGAGGTTGTGGGTTCGAATGTTCACGTTAACAATGCTTTGCGGCCTAGGCCCATATTGAATACAGACTTATGATCAAATTTCGTTTATAGTATTACTGTGAATATAAGGGTAGTATTGTAGTAGTCAACACTGCTCTTCAAATGGTATCATGCATACATAATTAATTTTAATGAACATGCGAATTTATTTATCTTTAAGGATGCAAGGGCTATGTTTAATAACATTAACTAATCACAACACATATCTGTAATTTTGTGGAAACATGGATCACTAAAAGAGGTTAGATCATATGGTGATTATTTGGAAATCCTTACATAAGGTCAAGGGTTCGAGCCCAGGCTTCAGCATATTTATTTTTTAAATAATGACCACTTGACTTTGTCGGTTAATAGACATGTGGCAAAATTCTGTTGGCAGGAGGAGGGTGCCATGTGGCGCATAGACGTTGCTAAGCACGCCTTTTAATATATTTGTATAAATTATGGTTGTGTAATTGTGTGTAGTTAATTACTTGAATCAAAATGCTATTGTTTTTAACGTTTCAAAAAAGCTACCCAAACGCTACTTGAAACTCTAACCACTACTCCAACTTTTACCATGCCAAACGCATCCGTCAAAATAGTGAAAGATAATTCAGAGGCTGTCGCGGAACAGGCTCTTAGTCATTAATTGGGTGATTTGCTTCAAAAATAAAAGATTACTTGGTGATTGGATAAGTATTGTTTTTGAGTGCCACCTAACTAATAAGCAGTTTTGTGCATGCATGCTTATATATATAATTAGTTGTTATATATGTCATTTTTTTTTTGCATCACAAATGTATATTTTATTACTATTTAGCAGTTTTTTGCATCCAAAAAATTACTATTTAGCAGTAATTCAATATATTTCATTTTGCTCTCTTTTATAAACGCAATATTGTTTTTGTAAGAA
This sequence comes from Beta corolliflora, assembly GCA_947648045.1. Classification (NCBI taxonomy): domain Eukaryota; kingdom Viridiplantae; phylum Streptophyta; class Magnoliopsida; order Caryophyllales; family Amaranthaceae; genus Beta; species Beta corolliflora. The sequence goes on from CANSZD010002450.1 coordinate 44,165, forward strand.
CTAAACTCGTTTGATCCTAAAGACAATAAATCTAAATCTTGGATATCGTAAACGGATCAAGGTTTTTTTAAGGATAGATTATATAGTTGGAATTCTATCATAATTTATATGATATCGATCATACTAAACTGTATCGTACATATTTCGTCTTTAATATACTCCATTCGTCATTGTCCAAACAAAAAAAAATATACTCCATTCATTCCTACTTATTTCTCCTATATGGAATATGAAAAGAAACAAAGATAAAATGCACTTTTTGCATTTTCTATCTTTCTTTTTGGAACTTCAATCTTATGTTCTAGTATATCTCTCTTACTTTTTGTGTTCAATTAAGGTAATATTGCCTATAGGGCGAAGAACTTTTTGAAATATCCCAATAAGGATAGCGGAAGAACAAATATGAACATAGGAAGTATATATTGATCGATCTATAACAATATGCAGTTTTCTATAGCATATGCATGGATCAATTTAATATGTAATTTGGACATCATAACATAAATTGTGCGTCAACACTTCATCAACTAAATTAGTTGAGATTCACATCATGTATTAAAACCATAAGATGAGAAACTTCTAAATCTTAGCATATCCATGCATTTTATTGGACTTAGAAAGTTATATTTGTGATGGCATCCTCCCATGGCACTTGCATCGCTTCCAATACCTAGCAAAGAGGACCTTCTAGTATAGATTATTAGGATTATGTTTTGGTCAGGAAAAAATTACTTTCTAAAAAAACTGGTACATAATATTGGAAAGTGACTTTCTTGAAAAATAAAGCAACTTATCCAATTACTGTTGTAGAACCAAATACTTTGTAGCCAATTTTGTTGATTTTACCCATAATAAAAGATGATTTCACTAATGATAAAAAAAAAGACATAATAATTAACAAAACGAGAACATCCGGATGAATATCATGTAATAATAATAACCTATGTTGCTCATACTCGGATACCCATGTCCGATACAGAGATATGTGTTGAAGTGTCATTCAACTCTTTATTTTGTGGAACTTTTTCAATTTTAGAGCCCAAAATGAAGTGTTCAAGTGTCTCACCCATATCCGAAAGTATCGAGGATCCAACACGAAAGATCTTGAACCGAAATGAAGAATCCGAGTAATATGGATAATAACTGAAAACGTCTCGTGAAAACCACAAAATAATTTTCTGCTCTTAGGTAAAAGAAAGAAAAATACAAGCGCATTTGGCTCAGGGATGCAACTTCACATCCCCTCACGGCCTTCACCCAAAAAGCCCTTCGGGCTTAATTCAGGCGTAATAGTGGATACAACTCAGCCATATAAAATCCTCAATCACATGTCTATGAAAAAGATAATTGAGCTACTTACGAAGAGATTATGCTCCTTAATCTTGGTAAACTTAGCTTACTTAGCTTCCACCAATAATATGGTCTCTTTAGTTAGCTTAGCTTAAGCTCAATCGGATCATACGTGTCGTATGCTGATTTGCTGCTAGAGGCTCCACCTTCTGCACCTTCTTGATCATCCTTTCCTAATCCTGCAGAAACCTGAAATGCCATGCATTTAATTGAATTAATTCCAATTAATAATAACTTAATGATATGGTGGTTTATAAAAGAACCTAGGAAAAGTTGATTCTAATAATCCAACCTTTGACTGGTTAGCTGTCATCCCATCCTTTTGATTATTTTAGAATAATCCCAATCAACTTTGGGGGATAACTTCTCAAAATTATTTGAACTCTTAATTTTCTTGCATAAAATAGACCCAAAGCGGAGTGGTGATGGCAAGAAAAATAAGGGTGCGGTCCAGATTATTTTGAGAAGCTATCGTCAAAAGTTGGAAATATTAAAAGATAATCAATATGTGGGATTAAATTCAGAGAACTAACCAAGGTTTAATTATAAGAATCAATTTTTCCTTAAATCATTCGAGGCAATAATTCATGCATGCCAGTATTATACATCACTACGCAATTTCATTGAGGATAATCGTTATTCTGTGGCAAAAGATCAACAGTGATGATATTATGACCTGATCTCTCGACACTTTTACGGTGATTACTTTCTTCTATGTGACCACAACAAATTCATGTATAGATGTGATTGTTTAATCATGGTCAGTAATAGTATATTATATGGTGATTGTATTAAATTGGCGTCATTGAATTAATTTCAACCTTCTTCTGCAGTTCTGACATTTCTTGACGCATGAGATTTATCTTCTTGTGCAATTCCATGTTTTCTTGGTGCACGAGAATCTCCTGCCAATGATACACAAGTTCATTAATTTGGTATACTATTTGCATCCCTAAATGTTTAATTACACACATAACTACACGTAACAATTTGTATTTAATTGTACATGCTTCATGAGAAATATTAGGGTTTCGAAATATTAATTTTGCTACATGAGAAATATTAATTTGGGAGTTTTTTTGGCTGACAAAAAAAGTTGCCAGCTCTACTTTCGAAAAGACACATGAAACAAGTTGCTTAATGTGTCCACCATGCAAATACATTCTCTCGTATATGGTATAAGTATAACTTGACATAACCAAACAATTACCTACGCTCTTTAAGAAGCTAAGTTGAATACAGGATTAGCACATTTGATAATATAAGTATTGTTATCTACTTAATTACCTACATTAATTAATCAAAACACTACTAATATGCAAAAATAAGAGTATCATATGTGTATGTGACATACCGTTTTGTTAAGATCTTGTATTTTGGCTTTGAAAACCTCCTCCTGAAAAATACACATCACGATTTGGTTGCATAAATTTAGATTATAAACGTAGTGACCAAAGAACGATAGCTAAATGTCATTTGTACATGGGAATAAATCTTGTCCGATTTGATGGTTGTGAGCACAATTTTAGGTTGACAACATAAACATGATAAGCTATCTAGAGCGACGAATAACAACTCCCTAAAAGTAGTTTTATAATAATTTTCTTTGGAATTTCACCTTCCTTGTACGAATGGCCTTTGTGCCTATCTCCAACTGGTTCTCTAGGGTTTCCAAATGCTCAATGGTTAATTCTGAAAGGTCTTCCCCTAACAACTGCCTGAAAAACAAAGAGACTAAAATTAGCAAGAGCATTCATTCCCTCTTTCATTTTTTTATCATTTTTCCCCCAAAAAGTGACGAAAATGGATTCTAAATCCAAATATCTCCCTTTACCAAACTAGCTAAGCTACCGACATCTTTATATGTGCGTACGTCATGTATTACGTACATCTCGGCCGTGTACGTTGTTTTAATTCTTCAATGGTCGTCTTCATCAAATCCCTGCTTGCTGAGCTTCAGCCAGTTTAGGTTGTAGTAGTACTACAGTCTACATGTGTTTAGCTGGCTGCAATTCACAACAACTCGTTTCTTATATACCAAGCAATGCTTTAAATCCCAAAACACCATCTATTTCCATATGATGTTTTATGTGGCATAATTTTTATCATGTCCAATTCATCAGCTTTAGAAAGATTAATGTTTTAACCAATGATATATTATCTTAAATTTTTTATATAATCATCTACATTTTTTAATGTTTTATTAGTAAATTCATGACATTAGCTGGGTTTCCATTTTTAAAAGCTATGGTATGGACGGATCTAGTTTTTTTTTTCAAAAAAATTAGGGTGCAGTGTTCGTTCTATAATATACTTAGTGTACAAAATCAAAACAAAAATATTTGCATTATACATAAAATATTATACATGACAAGTAATAAAATCTCAAATCGCGCCACATTACAATAGAAAAGTATAGGTAAAATATATAATTATTGCTATTAATCTATACAAGAAATAGGTTTTTTTTTTTTCAAAATTTGGGACGTTAGCTGAAACCCATAGAACATCAGTACATGCACCGGTAAAATAAGGAAAGACCTATAAGCTCGTAATGAATTACGTACCAAACTAATATTTCAAATTGTGCCAAAGTAGCACCATTGACTACAACTATATATCATATTGCCAATCTAATATTTCAAACAAGTGGACTTAGCAAAACTACCAAATCACTGCCCCATTCAAGTTCTTCAATATTTCCGGAGTTTATGATACTTCCTCCGTAACAAATAAACGCAAAAAATCAATATATTATACCTCACAAATAATATCCATTTGCTGCAGTTATTAAGTTACGGAGAAAGTATATTATATTGTTGTTGTTGATATTGTCGTTGTTATCATTATTAATATTATTATAATATCTTGATAGGGGAATCATACTAAAATTCATTCAAGATGACTTAAAATTAAATGGTCTCCACAAATGTTTTCCTATCTAAAGAGTTACTAATATGAAATATTGCAAATGATCATGTAACAACATATAAAACTGTAGAAGTAACAAAAACGAACATGGAGTAAAGTATGATAAATGCTATCATGAATTATATATTGAATCTCAGTGGCGGATGCAGGATTTGTCTCACGTGGGTTCGAAGTCGTTCGAAAAATATATCAAGATAAAATTTGATCAAAAATTGCAAACTACCACCGAAAACTAAGAAAATTGACCGATAAGGTGTCACATATTTTTTTAAAGAAATATTATACTTACTATTATTATTTAACAAAGCGTTTTGATTTTTCTATATAATGAACAATTGTGTTATAACATTTTCTTTAAGCATTCAAAAAATGCAACAACAATAGAATTCCTTCTATTCGTATTTGTTCTTCATGTTTTCCTTATTGGAATGTTCCTCAAAGTTCTACCAAGCTCCAATAGAGAATATATTACCTTATTTAGACAACAAAAAGTACGAGAAAAGTACCAAAAAGTAATGAAAAATACTTGGAAAGTACAAGAAAAGCTCCAAAAGTATGAGAGAAATTCTGAAAAGTAAGATATATAGTGCAAAATATATGTTACTTTTTCTTCATATTCCTTAATGGAAGAACAAATGATATTGTATAAAGTATAGAAGTAATAAATTATGAAGATATTAATTAACTTTAAGAAGACATTAATTCTTTACGAACTTAAAAATTAGAAAACAAAAATATTTAGTAGTAAAACATAGAGGAGAGTTTGAATAATATAAGTGGAAAAAGAAAAGTTTTTTTTTCATTCTTTTGCCTTGAATACTTCCAAGTAAATTATAATGAGACAATATACTTCTAACAAAATAAAACAAAAGAAGAAAAAAAATGAAATGTTGTACAGCCGTAGAGAAAAGTGAATGTAAATCTATGTAGGGAAGCCAAAATTATGAAAATGACCAAAAAGAAAGTAAATGCGGGGTTTGATCCCGCGTCGTATTTGTGAAAAGCAAGGGATTGCGTAACGCGCTTGCCACGAACCAAGGACATCTATCTCGAACTATATTGCAACATTAATATCATAACGTGTTTCGGAATTTTCAGCTTTTTGCCGATTTTCCTTTCATTTTTTTCCTGCTTTTTGTGGGTTCAGCTGAACCCACTGAACCCACCTTGGATCCGCCCATGTTGAATCTTACATTAACATAAATTGAAATGGACATTAAATAATAGGCTGAAGCTAAGATTGATTCACAAAAGAAAAGCTACATGTATAAATCATGTAGTGTCTAGTCCTAAACTCCTATTCATCTTGTGTATGTTCTACTCTATGCATAATGTTGTGTTTTCAATAACATCTTCCCACAAATTAGTTTAAGTAACTAGTTTTTAGGCCCGGGCTATGCCCGGGTAATTGTAACTTTCATTTATTAATATTTTACTTCTAAATTATAACACCAAACATTACTTGGTTTAGTGGTTAAGATTTTCGTATATAAGTTTAAAGTCATGAGATCAAATCCTATAACATGCATCTTCTAATTTTTCATTGCATGTGTTGTTTACTTGAAGTAAACACTCTAAGAGATAGCGCCACATAGCATAGATCCTTGTTTAGGAACGCATTTTAATATATTTGTATAGATTTATCGTGTAAGAAAATCATAAACCATTACTTTTTTGGATATTCATAAATTCTTGCTGGACAGTTAAGCATAGTATATGCACGTCTCTATGAATTTCGAATAGAGAGAGTAATTGGTTATATTCACCAGTGGCATATTTAGCTGGGTCTTTGGGAAGAAAAAAAAAGAAATGAAATCATGTGGCTTGATTCTGAGTATAATCGAAGAGAAAGAGAGGATGTTTTAGGGATTACCCATTTTTTTTGGTTTTCTCGACTAGTGAGAGCATTTGCGAAGTATCAAGAAACCCTAGCGAGAGAGAAATCATTAATTGTTTGTGGAAGGGTTCTATACGTGTCCCTTTTATTGTTAGTTACTTGGATAGTTTCATTGGGCCTAGGTATAATAGAAAAAAGTAATCCGATTTCTAACTTTGGGTATTATGTAGAATTTATGGTCTTCTTTATTTTTTGGGGCTGTAAGATTTAACTACATTGCATAGTACAACCCACTTATTCTAGATTTCGATTTTTTTCAAAAATAAAATTTGGAAAACAATAGATTTTAGGGGGTCTTCGTTTCACTAGGGAGAAGGGAGAAGAATTCGAGTTATGAGTAATGGAGTGTGGAAGCGACTAACAAGAACTATATGTGAGACACATAAATATGTCGCTTTTGTACAATTAAATGATGAACATACTCTCGTCCTAATGTTACTTCCAAGACTAATTTGCTTTTAATTTATGAATTGGGTCGAGTTTTGAACCGTAATATCATAGTAATTAGTACTACTATATAGGAATTGGGTCAACTTTAATATGTTTATGAATTAGCCCGAATTAATTGATTTATAAGATGGATTGATCGTTGGTTATTGATTTGATTTCATATGGAGTATTTACTATTTAGTAGATTGTAATTAGTTTGTTTGTGTATTGGATATAGGAAATGACACCTAGATCAAAGGGGAAACAATGTTTATTTATGTATTTTTTTTATTATTTATGTATTTTTGTATTTTGAGATTTATGACATTAAATGTTTAACAATGTTTTAGATTGTAATATTTTTAGCGTAGAATATTTTTAAAATACTGTGAACAAGTTTATTAATTAATCACAGTACCCCCGATTTGAAAATCCTGGATCCGCCACTGATATTCACTATAGTAATATACTAATTCTACATCATCTATTAATTTTTCATGCACTAGATTTTGGTAAATTGTTAACCTGTCATGTTTGTTGCTGTGTGGGTAGATGAATAGAACTCGATCACTTACATTTTTAGCTGCAATGGTAATGCGATTTGTGTATATCCATATGAAACATTATATATGTAAATTCTCATACTATACTAACTTATGACCATCTAAGCGGTTAGGACTTAGGGTAAGTACTTATGGTATACTGTACACATATATTACAAAGTGACATAAAACAGTATTAGTTGATGGTGCAACATGGGTTATTGATTAGCTTAAACGCATACACGAGTTACTAATATACAAATAAGTATCAAGGTTGTAAAGAGTTTTTGTTGATGTATTATAGTTTGTTTGTTGGGGATTTAATATTACTGGAGGCAGGGGCGGTTCTTGGCCCATGCAGTAACGGCGACGGAATAGGGCCCCCAAAATACAGGGGCCTCGAAATATATTTATATCAGTTGTTTGAAAGAAAGACAAAAGCAAAGCATTTGGATCAGTGGTAAAGTGGTAAGGGAAGGGTGATAATGGCGTGGGTTCAATCCTTGGTAGGAGCAAAATTCATTTGATTTTTGTTGTTTCAACTTTTGGGAAACCCCATATGACACAGCTTCATTAGTTTGTTTTTCCAACATTCTCTCCTCCCAACTCACTCTCTCTCCTCCCAACTCCCATTAATGGCTAGTCGTTTTTTCCAACTCTCTCTCTCCTCTCAACTCCCATTAATGGCTATTGTGAATCATCTAAGGGTTATTCAACTGGAATCAATCAAGCAATCTTGACTCTTGGTGTTTGCTTATCTATCTCTCTTTTTATTTAATTACTCCTCTTTATTTAAATCTAAATATCTGTTTGTTTATAATTATTTTCAATATCAAAGTAATTTTTTTTTTAATTGAGAATCTTATATGAACTACATATGAAGGGCCCAATTTTAAGGGTGTGTATAGGGCCCCCGTTATGTTTGCCCCGCCCCTGACTGGAGGATAGACCTCCGTAGACTGTATGATACTGATCTGATCTTTGTTTATTGTTTTGTCCCCGGCTTGCATAAAAAGATTGTATTATATTGCGAAAGTAACAAGCACAAACAGGTTACTAGTAATGCATATGTGAGGTTACTCGATCATAATGCCGCATCATCATTTAAACGTGTCATGTGGCACAAGAAAGACGGGTTGTATAGATACTAGGTCTTGAATTAACTTGTTTGTCTTGTAAGAGGGGGAAACAATTCTCACTTCTCTAAAGTTGTCTTAGGGATATTGGGGAATGATATGAGGGCATTTTCAGATTTATCGAGGTTATGATAATCACAATAGTTATAAACTTGGATATTCTCGTGTGTATTATTGATATATTTACCTCATAATTAAATTTGGTCATACATAGTCATAAGTCATTTTGCATATATGTGTATACTTGTCAAAACAACTTTGCAGCAATGAATAATGTATGATCATGTAGAAAGTAAAGGTGCAAAATAATTTGGCATACCTGTTGTTCATTCGTAAGTCCTCTAGTTGTTGCCTTAAGCTCTCCGCTTCAACCTTCCATAACTGCCAATTGCCAAATTGGAGTATATATTTGGTTCAACTTCTTAATTAAGACATATTACAAAGAACTCCCCTAAAAAAAAGACATATTACAAAGAAACAAAATGAAAAACTCTAGCTAGTCAACTATATTCTTAGTTAATTAAACTAGAGATAGGTTGTTGGTGGGCCTGTAACTAAGTTACAACTAATAAGGGTTTTTTCGCCAAATGCAGCCTTTTAAAGTGGTCACTTTATTAATTGCAGCCCTTTCATTTCAATCTCTTCAATTGCACTCAAATAAACAAACTTTTTTAAGTTGCAGCCAAATCCAACCTATTTTCACACTTTTTTGGTTGCAACTTAAAAGTGTTTTGGTTTATTTGCGGCATGCAATGAAGATATTGAAATGAAAGAGATGTAATTAACAAAGTTGTCACTTATACAACAAAATTTAGTTGATAATAACATATAGTAGTAGTCATTTAGCCTTGCTCATACAAAATAGCTAGGCTACTAAACCACGATTTACTCATAATTTTTTTTAAAGATAAGATGAATAACATCTAATGGAAACTGGAAAGAAATGTACGCTTCCAAATACTAGATAGGCTTCTAATGAAAAAAGAACTAATAAGTATATATATGAATTATGTAAAGCAGATATATAACACACCTGGGCCTCAGAAGTGGGATTGAGCACTTGATTCTCCTCATTTGCTTTGTAGTACCGCTGCAACAATGACTGCATGCTGAAAGCATGGCGCCAAACACTCATCAGTTTATGCACATATTTTTTAAAAATGAAGTACTAACCCATTTGTATATATACGAGTGATAGTACTCTAATCCTTTCTAGAGGTTATTATATACAAAAGTAAATAGAAATTGAAATGTTAATTAATGCATTATTATTTGGAAATTGGAATCAAGCAGTAATAGTGCAGTGTTCTAAACGTGCAAATAGTGCATTAATAATTTAGATGACGGGTAGATGATATACTACCTCGTTTTTTTGGATGCAATGTTTGGTTATTTTAATCGACTCACCAAAAAGGTAAATGTTGTATCTAAAAAAACAGAGGAAGTAAATGTGAGAACTTAGTTAATTGTGCATCAATAATAGTTAGCTATAATTTGTTGATTATACGAATTCAATCTAAAAAAAGTATTTCGGAAAGAATACTAAGCTAGTCCCTTGTTATATTGAAGATCGATCAACTTAACTCACTGTTACAGATAAATTAATACTATTGTACCAATTAAATGGGTAATGTTATTGTTGATTTTTCATTAAACAAAAATGAACATGCTTAAATTTCTCAATCGATCAATACGATAGTCACTTTTGGTGATTAAAGAGATTTATATTACTATATGTGTTCAATTATTTTAAAGTGAACTCATATGAACTCAGGCCCTACTCTTTTAAACACAGTCTCAATTCAACTTAGCTAATTTCCTCTCACAGTTTCAGTTCAGCCCAGAAGAATAGGCCTTGATGATCTTGGAATCAACTTATAGAAGTATATTTTGAGTAACCCATATATTAGCACTGAACTTGTTACCATTGAAGTACTTAGCTATTTTGAAAATCTTTATCTCAAATAAGTGAGTAAACATAAGGTGAGTAGAATATAGCCTTTATGGGTTACTCTATCTATTGTTGTCTAGATTTTGATATAACTGTTGTATAAGCTGTCTGTAAGTTAGCCATAAAAATTGTCAATCAGATAATTTAGTATATTAGACTTGAAAAGAGTGAAGATATGAGGAGAAATATTTTTTATTTAAGCGAATTGAATAAGAAATGAGGAGATTTTGGACAAGCTAAGCAGGAGATAAATCAATTGTGTGAATGTGAAGTGAAGCATGTTAATGTCATGTGGTTTCATCATTTATCAATAGTCGTTTCGTACAACCCACCCACAAGCAAAAGAAAAAAAAAGGGGATTCAACATAATTAAAGAACTCAAGTAAACATAAACAACAATTGCGTAAGCTTTCGCCCCCCCCTCCTTTTTTACGAGGCAAAAGCCAAAAGGAGAGAAATGCATTGCAATATTCTACAACTTGAATCCTGAATAACAAAGTACCTTGGATATATATAAAAGTAAAATACAAGATATAGCCCTATTATGTTCAACTTATCTTCATTCCTTATAAGAAAATATACGTTCACTTAAGTTCAGATTAGGACTTATAAGGTCCAATAACTTTTAATAAGTTCGGTTTAGCAAAAATAAGGTTTGACACTAAAAAAATAAGGTATAATGAGTTCAGATGAGTTCAATTTAATTAGATAAGGACTAATAAGGTCTAATAAGTTCTATTAAGTTCATATAAGCAAAAATAAGTTGAAAGGAACAAGGCCGTAGCTAGTGCCCTAAAAATTTCTAATTGTAATTATTGTATATGCTGCATTCTATGATTTTTTTCAATTAAAGCAAAATTTATGTTGAATAAGGGTGGTTATGTACTTATGTTAGAATAGCTGCCAAAATTTATGTAATAATCTTCTCAAAACTTTGCTGATAATAAGTATCTTTATGTTACTGATTGTCACTCATAACTTGTTAAGAGAAAAAAGTTCATGTGCGAGCTAGACGAACTACTTTATTTATCGCCAACTTAGGATTTAAACCGCATCGATTGGCTTTGACGTGGCCAAACTCTTATTCAACGAAGTTGTGCATGTATTAATCATGGCATTAGATCATATAAAAATTTTGGACCATCGTCAATCCCAAGAGGGAGGGCCCAATTTGAAGACGGTACATTTGAAAAGAATCCTATTTGACCTCATGTTGAAAGTCTAGCTCCAACGAGAGTTACGTACATGTGAGACCCCCTCCCCTAAGAGTTGGGCCTAATCTTCTCAAATTGAAGGAGGAGATTGACTAACATTTAAGCTAGTTGGATACTTCTTTTATTGCCTATAATTTTACAATAGAACTTCATCAGGCTTGTATTTGATTAATTTCTCCTCTAACAAAGATCTGTGTGCGCAAACCTATTATTAATTTATCACAAGTCACAACTAGCTCAAAAATAATGGTCTCAAAAAACTAAAAATACATCTCATACTGATCTAGAATAAATTCTTTGAAACTCTAATAACTTAATAATGATTAATGAACACTAATTAACGACCCATCTCATGATCAAATCAAACTTTAATTTATCCACCTCTAGGACCATATTCAATTCATAACTTAACTACCGATCTTATCCATCTTGATGATAATGTAAGAAAGCAGTGTACGGTGATGTACTCTTAAAGATTCCTTCATGTGAAGAATACAAAATTGTAGTATCTTATCTTATGAATTAATTTTTCCCTAGCTAGTTGTCTATTACCCAATAAAACTGCCAATTTCAGACATTAGTACTTTTTTTTAGTTAATTTGTTTCTGTAAAACTCCCAAACTTCATTTTTTTTATTAGTACAAGAACAAAATGAGGCAAATATTTAGAGACGCGTTATTACTATTACTATTACTATTACTATTACTATTACTATTATCAGTACATTTCTAAGTTTCTACCAACTATATTGACTAGGAAGAATCATGGCTGAAAAATAATGATAAAAGTAGTAAGACATGAAAACTATAGGTTAAAATTGATAAATAAAAAACATACCAATGACTTGCAAATTCATAGACCTTGCCAGTACTAGAGAAAATGATAATTCCAACTTCAGCATCACAAAGGATGGAAAGCTCCTTCGCCTTCTTGAATAACCCTTTCCTCCTCTTAGTGAAAGTTACTTGTCTGCTTGTCACGTTGTCAATCCTCTCAATGGAGATCTTTCCCCTTCCCATTTTTATTCTTTTTTTTTTCTTTATATAATTATTTTCCAATTAATTATATATATGATCAATATAATTAGCTAGCTAGGGTTTTTTTAATTTCCCCCTTTAAGCTTAGCTAGCTTATAATAGATCTCACAAAAAACCTATTATGTGCAAAATGATCAAACAAAAAAAATGAGACCCAGAGAGCTACAATGATATTAAGCAGGAAAAATTATATAAATAGGGATTTAAGATATAGTTTAAGTTACATTAAAGTGAATAAAGTTTATTAAACAATAATATAAAATAAGAGTAGAATGATAATATATGGAAATATATAGAGTTATGGAAAAGAATAAAATTACCTGGGATTGGATGATCAAAGAAAGAGAATGGAGTTGTTGGTGTTGGAGGTCAAAGAGAGAGAGATTTGAAATGAGGAGTAAATGGAAAAATATGTATCTACTGCATATTTTGGGGTCTTGGTTTAGCTGGGAAAGTTGCAACAGTGGGTCAAAAGCACTAGTGGGGGAAAACAAATTTATTAGTAGTAATCTTTAATGTTAAGTGGATTTCTTATTTTATTCTGACAATAAACATTAGTAGTAAAATGGTAAGGTAGGGTCCCAATTAGTGGAATTAACGAGATCAATCCCACTCCTAATCAAGATCCTCAAAAGTAAACAAAATTTAGAAAAAAGGAACTAGAATAATACAAATTACTTTAGTCGATTCTCCTAATTTTTGGATTATTTTTTAATATACCAAACTTCATACCTACGTTTTCTAGAGTAGACGAAAATCGGGTGCAACATAATAAACAAGTAAACTGGGACACACATCAGTACTATTTCATTAGTTGATTTTGTACTTTTAACTTAAATAAAGCAAAAATAAAATACGATCTCCCCTCCACCTCCTTCCCTTCTACAGCACACAAATACCACAACCGGTGGATTTGCAGCAAAGAGAGGGGTTGTTTCTGAGGTTGGGGAAAAGGCACTAGGGATTCGGGAGGGGTGGTTCCGAGGCTGGGGAAGAGGAGGGGTGCTTTTCGAGGGGGTTCAGCAGTGGAGGAGGGGGAAGGATTTGGGGGGTAGGGGTGATGAGGGGGTGGTTTCCGCCTTTCCGGCGGGGTAGGGGTAGGGAAGAAGGGAGTAAGAGGTTATAAGGTTCTTTAAAAAAAAAATCCTATTTTACAGGTTCCAATTCAGTTTGACCTACTCTAGGAAACTAACGTAGGTATAAAGATTGATATTTTAAAAAATAACCGAAAGATCGTATTATTTTTGGAGAACCGGCTAAAGTTTATATTTATATTAATATATTAAAAGGTGTTCCTTAACAGGAAGCGTGCCACGTGCGCTATCCCTTAAAGTAAAGTGTTGACTGTATGTACTCCACATACAAAAAAAAAATTAGAAAATGCATGGTATAAGATTTGATCCCATGACCTCAACCTTGTATAGTAAAGTCTTAACCACTAAAGCAAGTAATATTTGGTGTTATCTTTTCAATGTAAAATACTAATAAATGAAGATTATGATTACTCGGGGCATAGCCCGTGCCTAAAAACTAGTTTTTCTACTTAAATTTTACCAAAATTTATGATCGTTGCAGTTCTTCCTGTATTTTAAGGGCTCTATTGTAATACTCTGATCCTCATAATTGCTTTAAAAGGAATTAATGTACTATTTATACTAACAAGACGCATTTTTATTTTAGGGAGCTCATTGCCTAAGGAATTGAAGTAGTCATAGCCCATAGGTGACCTCTTGAGAAGTTTTTAAGGTGCTTATGAGTGAGGATGAAATGCATTGGAAGAATGTGTTGGTTTGTGAGGGCGCTTGTTGGCTCTAAAATGCGCATTGATAGCTATTAACTCGACTCACGTCAGGAGTTGGGGTGTTAAAAATGATATCAGAGCAACCCTGTGACAATATGCTGATTCTGTGGATTTAGTCTAAGATCTCAGGTTAGTTGCCTAGAAGGTGAGATTTTGGGGCTATATCACAGGTTGCGGTAGCTCATACTAACAAGATGCATCTTCCTTTTAGGGAACTCATTTTTTAAATTACTCCAAAGTTAAGCATATTTGGCTTAGAATAGTCTTGGGATGGGTGATCTCCCCGGGAAGTTTTACGGGGGTGTGCATGAGTGAAGACGAAATGCGTCAGAAGAACTTGTGTTGGTTTGTAAATACAGTTGTTGCTAGATGTACATTGGTGACAATCGACTCGACTCTGTGAGGAGTCAAGGTGTTACCTCTATTTATTTAACCTGATTAAACTTGTTAAAATTAAATAAAAGTTATTTTTAAATTAATTATTAACTTAACTTATTTAATAATTACTTATTTAATAAGGTATGTTTGAATCAACCTGAACTTATCTAAAATTATAATAACATTTTACTAATAAATAATAATATTCTCATTCTAATTGCTTTAAAATAAATCAATTAAGATTTGATATCATCCTGTGTAGGTCACTGGCGAGACCATATTGGTTGTTTTTAACGGTTAAGCTCCTACTAGTGTATGATTCTAAGGCCCTGTTCTTTTGGACTTATTTTCAGTTCAGTTCAGTTTTAGTTCAGTTCAGTTCAATTACTCTCTGCAATTCAGTTTCTCTCAGTTCAGTTTCAGTTCAATTAACTTTCTCTCAGTCCAAAAAAACGGAGCCTAAATCGATCATATGCACTATCGCAAAGATTTAGGTACCAACTTGAGGGTGCTACGTACATCAAGTAGTTGTTCACATCTAGCCTTAGCTTAGATAGTTTTGTTTTCCATCTTGGCTTTGTTTGGTGCTCCCTCTGTTTTTTTTATCCTTCTCACTTGGAATCTTGACACTATTCATATTTAGAGAGGATCTTCTCAATTTTTTTCAACTTAGAAGAAAAAATATAGTCATGTGGGATCTTGTTTGATTTGTCTTAATTAGTACTTTATTAATATTCAATTGTTATAATTTTTACTAATATTATGAAAGATATTTAAGTTCAAAGATGTGCATTGATAGATGCATACGGAAAAGTGAGAAAGATAAAATAAATAGTTCGTAAGCTATATCCAAATTCAAGCTAAGCAGTTTATTTTACCCACTAAACATTTCTAGAGCAAGTTTACGTCATTAGATTAGGAGGAGATGGAGGATTAATTTAGTATGTCGAGTCTAAGTAATACTTAGGGATGGCAATGGGTTCGAGGACCCTACCCGGACCCGCCTGCATCCTACACTAAAATTAGGGTATGGGTCTTAATTTTTTGGACCATATGGATAAGGGTAGGGTATGGGTCGCAGTGCTATCGGGTAAGGGTCGGGTAAAGGTCCACTCCTCAAATATCCCGGGACCCTAACCATACCCTACCCATGGACCCGCACCAATTAAAATATATATTTTTATTTTTTAAAAATTAAAATAAATATATATATAAACATATCCTTCCAGTAAAACTAAAATCCTCCCTCACCCAGGAATCCTAGCCGCAAATTGCAATCACGTCTCATCCTTCACTTTACTTTCACTCTCTCAGTCTCTCACTATCACAGTGTCACTCTCTCGCTCTACTCTCACTCTCTTTCTCTACTCTCAGTCTCTCACTATCATAGTGTCACTCTCTTTATTTATATTTTGGTGTATGAGACTTTTGGGATGTGCAAAAACTATGTATTGCTATGGAATGTGAATATGTGATATTATGTATGCTAATTGAAAATTAATATATAAAATTATGCTTAACAATTTTATATACAAGTGAAAATGTAAGCATAATTTTTTTTTTGTGTTCCAATTTTAGACCCTAGACCCTACCCATACCCTATCGGACCCTACGGATAAGGGTCCTAAAAATTTTTGCCCTATGGGTGCGGGTGGGGTATGGGTCTACGTTCGAAAATTAGGGTATGAGTGCGGGTCTAGCCTTACCCTACCCAGACCCTACCCCATTGCCATCTCTAGTAATACTCCCTCCGTTCTCTTTTGTTCTTGCTATTTAGGATCTTGATACTATTCACAATTGAAAAGAATCTTCTAAATTTTTTTCAACATATGATAAAAAATATATTCATGTGAGGTCTTGTTTGATTCGTCTCAATGAGTACTTTATTAATATTTAATCATTATAATTTTTACTAATACACAACGAAAGATATTTAAGGTCAAAGACGTGCATTGGCAAACGCGAAAGTTAAAATAGGAAGAACAAAAGAGAACGGAGGGAGTACCTACAAGTGTATTCCTATTCCTAAAGAAAGAGTATTATTACTAGATACTCCCTCCGGTCTTTATTAGTTTACCCGTTTCTTTTGCACAAAGTCTTAGGAGAAATGATGTTGTGGGACATAGAAATAAAGAGAAAAGATTAATTTATATTAAAGTTGAATGTGTGTCTGTGATGGAAAGTCAGTGGTCCCATTCCAAAAATAGAAACAAAAGAAATGGGTAACCTAATAAGGGACATCCTAAAAAGAATACGGGTAAACTAATAAAGACCGAAGTAGAAGTGATTTGATCTTGGGGTTTGGACACCACCTTTTAAAACTTTAACCAACTAAATTAGTAGACATCCACAATATTACTAAATATCTAAATATATGAAACATGAGTTTGTCGAAAGACATAGATGTAATTGTATTTGAATTACTAAGCTTAGGGCCCGTTCTTTTGAAGTGAGAGAAACTGAGTTGCAGAGAGTAACTGAACTAAACTGAAAATAAGTCCAAAAAAACATGGCTTTAGTCGCCTACCCTCCCATTATGCATGTATCTTTATAGTTTTTTAAAACTAAGTAATTCTTATATTTGTAATTTCTTTTTTTTTCTAAAAAAAGTCTTGGTTAGATTATCCTATTTCAAATTGAGGTATCTACTAAATCTATACTAATATATTAAAAGGTATTCCTAAACAAGGAACGGTGCCACGTGACGCTCTCCCTAAGGCCATTTTACTCCATGTAATCCACATACAATAAAAAAATTAGAAATTGCATAGTATAGGGTTCGATCCCATGACTTGAAGTTTATATACTAGACCAAGTGATACTTAGTGTTATTATCTCAAAGTATAATATTAGTAAATTAATATTTTCCTTACCCGGGGCATAGCCCGGGCATAATAACTAGTTAGGAATAATAAATTGATCGGACCCGCAATTTCACACCCGCGGAGTTACGAATCCAATGTGGCATTGTCCAAACTTCAATGATACCTTAAAACGTTTCATTTTACGTCAATAGCGTTTCGTAAATGTTTCAAAAGATGAACGTTTCAATAACGGCACTGTGATTCTGTCATTCTGTGAAGCATTTTGGCTTCTTTTGTGTGCCTATAAATCATGTACTATGTTAGGCTTCCAGTGATTCTTTGTTGGCTTGTCTCCCAAACGTCGTTGAAGTACAATACTCCTACTACTTGACCCGCAATTTTCAAAAATATTTCCTGCATAATTATTGAAAAAATAAGTACATTACCTTACTCGTTATTTTAAATATTGATCGCAATTTTTAAAAATGTTCTTGGAATATGCTAATCATAGGTTGAAACGAGACTACAATAGGAAGAGAAAACAATGGGTTTTGGCGGTTTATTTATCGTATCATTTTTGCATAAACTTTTTTAAATCAAATTAACTCTTTTTTTGAAATATTTAAATAGTATTGGCAAAAGTCTTTAGCATAACTTATATTTAATTTTAGTATAATTTTTCACTGATAAACTCAATCAAACTTTACAAACCAGGCTTGTGGAAATTAAGGTAGAGATAGGGATAATGAGTACCTCCGGCCTTACAAATCTAAGATTATTTCCTGAGTACAATCCAATGCCTATAACTCCTTTTTCTTTTAATTCTAGCAAATGTTTGATTTATTTCGAATTCACATTGGTAAATAATATGGGGCATCGCTCGGGTCAACCATTAGTTCTAACATAAAACCATAAAATGATGGTTGAAAACAATTTTAGTGATGATGAAATAGAAATTCCTATTCATATGTCGGCCATAAATATGTCAATTAATGCCATATTTATTTTTCCTAAACAAATATTTAGATGTTGTCTAGTTCTAAAGTATTTTTGGGGTGTATTTTAGACCTTTACTATTGATAAGCAGTGAGACTTATCTTAGGGGGGAGGTATACTAATACAGGTAGTACTTGGGTTCTCTCTTCTCAAATGATTCAAGTTCCGTCACGCTCCTCTTGGCCCATGCTGATATAAGTCATGTAACATCTCAAAAATCAAACTAAATAATTAATAAATCCATATAAAGCCCATGACTAAAAATGACAATAAATATTTTATAAGAAGTAAAGTCTAAACAATCAACTTACAACGATATAACATTATATATGGAATCAGGCCACATGCTATGATCAGATAATGGATCAAATAAATCTCTTAAATAAATACTACCACTGTTTTTTTAGTTGAACATTTGTTTTTTGGCACTATTCATCAATCAACGTTGTTAAGTAATCTCGCACCATTATATAAGAAAAAACATAGTCAAGTAGGGTCTTGTTAGATTCGTCTCAATGCGATGATTTCAAATATCAATTTTTTATAATTTTTACTTACACCCAATATGAGATGTTAACGTTCAAATAAGGTGTGCGGTAAATGTGAGGAGCGGAAATGTTGCAACAAAAAAAAGAGGAAGATATACTATAGGATAAATTGGGTAACAATACAAAGTAGCTAATCATCTCAAAACATTATTAATTAAATAAAAAGTTAGAATTAAATATCTCCTACAAAAAAAAAAGCTAGAATTAAATATATGGCTGATTATTAATAGAGTTATTATTAAAAGACATGTTGACGTTACTATCCAAACGAATATCAATATTCTTATATCTTTTTTTATAAAAATGATACTATACTAACAATAAATTAATAACACTAATACTAATACTAATACTAATACTAATACTAATACTCAATAAAGTACTGATGTACTAATATTAGTAAAAAAACGACACTAATTAAGGTTGATATTATCATTATGTCCTGGTCAACTAGTGGATGCAGCAGCGTATATGAGGATTCCCAGGACTATCAGTACTAGAGCAACCTGAAATTGTACACTTTGTTTACTGCCCAAAGCGATCTGTCATTTTCTGAATAGATTTTCCTAAATAATGATTAATTAATTTCGTGTTCACACTAAGGTTAAAAAAATAAGCCATTTTTCGTGTTTTGTTCTAAGATTGGCTTGAAATTGTTTGTTTTGTCTTTTACATCATTCATTAACTTTAGTCTTTATTCGAGAAATGCGCAATCTTGAATACCCATCATTTGAGCCGCCCCCCTCTTTTTCTCTCTCTTTTTCTCTCTCAAACCCTAGCCTCCCCTACCCTTTTTTCATTAATTTGGGGCTGTCATGGATGATTTCATCCATGATAAGCCCCTTTTTTCCCTTTTATTTTCAGTTTTTAGTTCATTTTCTTATTTTGTTTAATAAATTAATCTTTCTTTATGAGATCTTTTCAAACCTTGTTATGGGGTTTTTAGTCTTTGTTTTGGAGATCTCCTTCTCCCTTATGGGAGTTGTGAGTATGGTTTTTTTGTTTTTAGGTATGAGAAATTGTTCTCGTTGGTTGAAATTCGAGACTCAACATGAAGGTATTGGAATCTCGGATGCGGTTAACATGGCTCGATCAAGAATGTTCTTCCCAAACTATGTCGAATGATAGACTTCCTCATCAATAATGCTTGATTCGAAGAATACAAGAGTACGCGCTTATATTGCTCGATCCTGGTTCATTATAGTTTCTTCGAAGATAAATTTGATTTAGCCTTGTTTAATTGTATCTTGTTTTTTTTAATATCTTATTGTAGATGCCGTTTGGCCTTCAATTAATGAAATTTCTCTTTCAAAAAAAAAAACTTTAGTCTTTATTCAAGTAAAGTTTTTACGCCATCGATTGAGAGTGCATCTTTGGGTGTAATATGTAACACCAAATTTTATTATGTAACATGCGTAATGACATACGCTTCAACAAGACTGACATGGACTATACAAATATGACATGAATCTCATGTCATTTTGTCATTTATTTCATGTTATTTGAGTTTTTTTTTACAAAAAAGGTAATTAGTAGGTTGTTAAACCATAAATTATGGTATAACAGTTACTCCTAATAACTTGTAATCGATTAATCGTTATTTTGTCAAAGGTGAGATGCAAAGCTACTCCCTAATAAAACACCAGCCTAAAACAGTAACCCTTTCACATAATAAATAATAAAGAGGTTGAAATTTAACGTTTCAATTGAATTAATAAAAAGGAACAAGAGTTATTATACCATGCAATAAGGTAAGATTAGTTGTTATATTCGCTTTTCTAGAACAATGTTGAGAATCATATAAAAAAAAGAAACTTAAATCCTTAGGTAATAATGAATATATTAAGTGAAGGATTAACCAAAGACTTAGTTGGGAATAAGGCTTAGTTGTTGTTGTATTAACCAAAGACCTTTTAAAATATGGTTAGAAGAGGTTATATCATACATGTTGTTCCTTTATGATAAGTATCTTTGGTGCTTTTTTTAAAAGTGGTAGGCTTTTAGTGTTAGGCCACTCAAATCCATACAGGATACAACTAGCACTTGTAAGAATAAATTAGATACAATGAAAATATTGATATAAAAATTGTGTGAAAGAGACAAAAACAATTTTGATTTGGTTGCTCCACAAATTGGGTAAGAAATTATATTATTGTTAAATCTATTCTAATTTGACCACTTGCAAATTTTCAAACGAGGAAAATTTGTATAGAGTAAAAGAACATTTACAACAACCCCTATGGAGGACCTTATCTACCTACTAGAAAATAATGGTCTTCAACTCTTCATTAAGACTATCACTCCGAAATAGTAGTATAGTACATCTTTAAACCAAAGGATCAAACAGCTATCAAAGCAAGTGTATAGACCTAAATGCAATTACTCAATCTATAGTGTTACTTAAGCCAAATAATACTCTAATTAACCTTTGTCCAAAACTAATAATCATATATAGTACTCATATTCTTAATTCTCGTGAAATAAGTTTTTATGTTAATTAGAATAATACGATAACTTATGATTGACTTTCTAGAGTATACTCACACTAAGATTGTCTACTTTTTAGTATTAAAGGATATTTTAGCAATATTAAATCAGATCTATGCAAAGTTACAAATAATGTACATGTCAAATAGTGGAGAATTATATCAAAGATTATTGGAAGAAAAAAAGATAAATAAACTAAATTGGATTTTGCTCATCAAACACTATCTCCTATTCTCCTATATATCTTTCTAGAATTACTACACAAGTACACATGGTACAATATTGAGCATATTCTTAAGAAATGTTCCTTAACCCCTAAGTTGGTTAATTCCAACTTGTAAGTATATAATTACATGGATTAGTGAGCTAGCCCATTATATATGTCTATTTATGATTAATATTAGTGGTAGTACAAATTCTATGCATGTTCTTTCGCATTTTCGCTAGATAGCACATGCTAGTTTAGTTATGACCATACAAAAAAGATTATTAAAAACTAAGGAAAGAGAAAGGTGAAAAGAAAAAATATGGATTAGAAACGCCCATAGTTTTCTTTGTACCACTTAGCTTTAACTTTGTACTTTTCTGGTTTACAAAATAAAATATTTGAGCATGATGTCCCAACATCATGCTAAATTTCAAATTATATTTTCGGTAATCTTATGTTTCAAGCTAAGAGTTCGATTCAAACACGACTCTAAGTTTGAATGGTTAAATTAGTGACTACAGCAAAGACATTGTACTGAATGCTATAGTAATAACAAACATATGGAAAATCTATCAATTACTGACCAAAATTATGAAGATGCCCACGTTGATAAATTAATTAATGTTTGTTTTTCTTTTTACCTTAATCTATTTGCCGGGTAGGATTTTAGCGTAATGCGTAAAGAAAGATGCGGAGCACATTTTTAAGGGGCTAATATCGAGGTTAAGCCCTGGAAAAATATCTCAATTACAAGGAATACTCATTTTTCTTTCTCTCTTCTATTAATGATACCTCTTTCCTAAAGTTTCCCAAATCACGCTTCTACTTATAATAGGGGCCTCATTTTGTTATTAGAACAGGGCCACAAGAATCTAAAAAACGGCCCTGCTATTTGCTTTCATATGTAGATTTTGACTTTTACCTTCACCAAATATGCTTCCTCGTTCTTGATCACCTGTCTTCACTTTCAACAACTAAGAAAATCGAATAAAAATTCATGGCATTATATGAGAAAATTGAAATTCAATGTAATTACCAGAAAAAAAAAATTGTGACAAAAAAACACAAAGTTTATTACTATTAGATTTCTTGAAATTATAGTGTATTTAATTAAATGTTTTTCATTTAAAATGTCAGCTCATCCCAACTTATAGATAGATAGATAGATACATAGTATAGATTAATAGATAGATAGAGTCAGTGAGTAAGATTCCTAGAGAACCACCTTGAGAACTATTCTTATCATCTTATGATGAGAAATGGTTTTATAACCCTTGGTTTACTCAAATCTAATGTCCATTTTTTGCGGATAAGTAATGGTATTTTCTTAAATATGTTCATCTTTTTAATTGAACATTTGTGTTAGCATACACACATTTTTTTCCTCTAATTAAAATTCAAAACTTCTTCCCTTCCTCCCCTATTTTAGAAGAGGAATCATGACGAATCATCCATATTGTTTTCTCTTATTCATATAGTAAGAGAGGTTGTTGGGCTCCGGAAGTGGCTGAAGCAAAAGCCATTGCTTTGGCGTTGAAACTGGGTGCTCGCTACGGGATTCATGAGGTCATTGTGGAATCCGACTGTCAAGTGGTTGTTAATAGGCTCTCGAAAAATGCTTTCTTTCTCTCTGATTTAGATTTTATTCTATCTGATATTATGTCTTTTAGTTCCTTGTTTTCTTCCCTCTCTTGGTCCCATGTCAAAAGAGATGGTAATTTCGTTAAGCTCACCACTTACTAAGCCTAATCCCTTTTGGATTTGAACAAGTGTGGGAGAACCATGCCCTTTGGAGGTGGCTCCTTATGTACTTTTGGACATTTTGTCCTTGAATTAATTTAGCTTGGCTTTTCTCAAAAAAAAAAAAAAAAAATATAGTAAGAGAGGTTTATATATATATATATATATATATATATATATATATATATATATATATATATATATATATATATATATATATATATATATATTTAAATATCCTCCTTCGCCCAAAAAAAAAGAAAAAAGGCCACATAGAAAATGAAATACTCCTAGGCCGGTTGACCATATAGGTACATAATTTAGCACCCTTTTGTAAGGTGTGTTGAAGATGAATCATGAAGCCGTAGGTGAAGGCACAAGCTAAGGTATTGTTGTGCCATGTGTGTGTGTGTTGTGTTGAGCTACAACATTGCACTAAGTTAGAACATTTGGGGAAGCACAACAATGGATCAAAGCATGAACAGGTAGAAGACCACAACTTTGTCCGTGGTGTTGGATGAACACCACGACCGCCCGTGGAGTTCAGCGGCTAGGAGTTTCTTTGGTGCTTTGTCAAGACGGACCGGATTGGGCGTGGTTTGAGAGGAAGGTCACGATCCGGCCGTGGTGTTCCTTGGCTACGGGATTTAACTTATTTTCCTACTCGGATTCGGTTTCCTATTGCATTAGGTTTTCGTTTTAACCCTAGTATAGATATGTTTGAGCCGTTTATTCATTATATGTTGAGTGAGAAATATTCTTTAGATCTAGAGAGACTATAAAACCCTAGAGAAAGGTTAAAGAGTCTAGAGAGATTAAAGAATTCTCCTTGTATCATCATCTCATATTCAAAGTCCTAGTGCAGTGTTCGTGGTTTTCTCCCTATTCAAGGGTTTTAAGTTAAATCTTCTTGTGTTTTTTTATTACTTTGATTTCTTAATTCTTTCGTATATTATATTTCGATTTCTTGATTTGTTAGCGCCTTCAATATGTATTCCTAACATTTACTAGATTGGTACTATAAAAGTTATCGATGATGACACAACGGTATAAAACTTAACAGACGAAGACATTTAAGACTAAATTTTAATCTAAGTATGTGCGTCTCCTACAAACCTTTATATTTCAGCCACTTTTAGTTATTTTTCTACTTCTTTATCCTTATTTCGTTCTAATTTGTTCTTTCTACCCATGTAAACGAACCTCATTATTAAAAAAGAAATAATAAGAAATCCAAAGTTCCATCATATGCGTACCCCTACGAAGATCTAGACCTAAACACCATCATATGTTAAGTTTTACACCAATTTGGCATTTTTGGGGCTCATCAATTACCGAATCGGATGCTCATACTTTGATTTAAGCTTGATCCAGCCAGAGGCCCATTACGCCTACGTAGTAGTACTGCTGGCGCATTTTTGTTCACTTGCTATAACTTAAGCCCAAACATCGGTTACAAAAATTGCTGCGGGAGTTTGGCAAATGGGCTAGATTATAGAGTTAATGCGGGAAACATATGGGCATTAAATTCACTTTTCAATTATCGCCGCATTCTACTACATCTTTTCACAATATATGCACCATTTCTCGTTTAGATCTTATTCACCCAACTAATCTTTGGCAATCTTTTTTCTCATTATTATGTAAGAAAAAACATAGTTAAGTGGGATCTTGTCAAATTCGTTTCAACGCGAGGATTCCAAACATCAACTTTTTTTAATTTTTACTTATACGCAATTAGATATATTAATGTCCAAAGAAGTGTATTAGAGTACGGGAAAAATTAAATGGTGCAGTATTGTGAAACATATGTATTATAATATAGTTTCTGTTTCTTATTTTGCACAAATATGAAGGTAAGGAGAATATAAAATGATAAACGATTAATGTTATGGCGGAAATAACTAATTTTAGGACATATAATGAAGAGTATTGGTTGAGAGCATTAAGTGTATAAACAACTCAATGTTGGGTTGAATAAACAAAAAAAACTAGTTCCAAGAGGTAATTAAATGATTATGGCACAATATGTTTTTGGCAAATAAAAAAAGCAAAAGTGGCGCCAACACCTGAACTATACTCGGGTGCGCACCCAACACCACCAACTACGACTAAGTAGCCTAAACACCACCAACTATGGGGTGGGGTGCATTCCGTACCATAAATGAGGCCGGAAGCCTAAAATGTTGCTTCGATGACGGTGGGTTTTTATGAAGTACGCACCCCACCAACCGAGACCGAAGCCTAAAATGTTGCCGATAACGGTGGGTTTTTATGGTACTGCATCGCACCCCACCCCGTAGTTAGTGGTACGGACTGCACCCCACCCCGTAGTTGGTGGTGTTTAGGCTACTAGTCGTAGTTGGTGGTGTTGGGTGCACCCAAGCTATAGTACAGGGTGTTGAGCCCAATTTTGCCAATAAAAAATAAATGAAAACGGGAAGAACATTTTGGACATCCAAAATGGAATACACGACCTATATTATGAGATTGGAGGGAGTCTGCTATTTATATAGATAAAATAAAATTTCAACAACAATTAAAATGAGAAGAATAAACAACAAACTAAAACAAACTTCAATTGGTACATGAGCGGATATTATTCCTTGATTATACATAAATTATTTCATAGAAAACAAGTTAATTATTTAACAATTTTCTTTTCGCAACTCAATAACATCCCAGGAAAATTCTCACTATTCAAAATATTTTGATCATTAAATATAAATAGGATCTTGCTAACGGACCCCCCGGGGCTTTGGATAAATATTTCCTCAAATGGTATAATTATTGGAATGCATTCCAAAATCACGCGTCAATCAGTATAATTAATGTTTATATTTATTTAATATTTCCATTTTTAGTTATTTTATCTAACACTCCAGCGAGCTTGTTAGCTTTTGCCATATAAATATATTACGTAACATCACGATTTAATGAGAAGATATCAACATTCTCACAACTCAAAAGTTCAAAGTCAAGACCCTCTAATCACACATACTAAACGTCACATAAGTAACAAAAATAATTTCTTTAGGAACACGATCTTATTGTCATAAAAACATTGAATCATTATCTCCATTTATTTACACGACTAATCTATGTCGTTAACGATCAAAAAATCTCTAAGTTATTACTCCCCAATCCCCACTAAAATCCTCTAGTCTCATAATCTCATTACTCATCATCATAGGACACTACAAATTATTTTAACCGTTTAACGGTAAAGGAATATTAATAAACAAGCAATAAAACAAATCATGGGTATAATTACAGAAAGAAATGCACTAATTAAAAACCATATTAGAAGAACTTTACCGTTATGTCTAATTGGACCCACATGAAATATTGTTGTTACATGAACATATACTATAGTTTATAATATAGTCTATACTCTTTCAGTTCAGTCGAATATCCTCACCGAACTCCACGCCATCACTCTTGACTCTTCCATCCCATGTGGGCAAATCTTCAATAGCTTCGTGTCCCTTCAATTGTGTTCATCAATGGCGGCCTTTTATCTTCTTTATCTCACATCAAAAGGCGCAATTTTTCTCTCCATTTTATACAAAATCTCTCACAAAACTCAATGCAAAATAATGGGTCGTCTCTGTTTTCTGATTACTCTATGTTCAATTATCGAGTTTTATAAGAGGTTGGTTTTTCAAGCAATTTCGAGTTTTTTCTTGATGGATTGTGCATCACATTTGAAGCTTTTACTGACTAAATACAATGATTTTGGATGTGGGTTTTTGATTTTTGGGTGTTTTTCCAAGATTTTCGATGTGTTTGTGGTTTTGTTTGTATTATTTTTAGGGTTTATGTTGTTGCAATATAATGGGAATTACAAATTGAAAGGGAAATCAAGTGAGGAGAGAGAAAAATTTTCAGTAATGTGTTCTAGTAATCATGAAATTGATGGGTTAATGAAGGTGTCTTTTGAGAATGGGACCACTAAAATGTCTAGGGTTTTAGGGAAAAAAGGAAGTGGGGACCAAAAGTTCGAGGAAATCGATGAAGTTATGAGTTCAAATTGTGGGTTTCATGATAGTATTAGTAGTAATGGAGAAGAAGTTGAGGAATGTTGTCATGAAGACCAAGTGTTTGATGTAATTACTCTGAGAAAAATGGTTAAGGTTCAAAGACAAAGGGTTAATGCTACTCTTAGTGAGCTTGAAAAGGAAAGAATGGCGGCGGCGTCGTCTGTTGATGAAGCAATGGCTATGATATTGAGGCTTCAGAATGAAAAGAGTGTTCTTCAAATGCAAGTTAATCAATTGCAGAGAGTGTCTGAGGATAAGCAATTACATGATCAAGAGGTTATTCAATCACTTCAATGGATTATAATGAAACACGAATCCGAAAGGAGTATATTGGAGGATCAATTGAGGATGTGTAGGGAGAAATTGAAGGTGTTTATGAAAGGTGAAGAATGGGATCAATTTGATAGTGTTTGTCCTACTCCAAGTGCTTCTTATTCTTCATTTGAGAGTAGGGTTGATGATTTCCCTATTGGTTCGCTCGATTTTGAATCGTCCCCAATGTAAGTTGTAATGTTGTGATTTCTGTGGCTAATTGTAATAGGAAAGGCCTCTGTAAGTATGTTTGGTTGATTACACAGTTATATCATGTTCTTTTCTCATATACAAGCAATTGCAATAAAGCTACATTTTTTGGTTTAATGGAATTTTGTTCAGTGCTATTCACAGCTTGGGATTTAGAATCTATCTTAATCTTGCATTACCCATGCTTTAATGTTGTTTGTTATGTTACTCAAACTCTTGAATCTTGATTATACAATACCCGTGTTGATCCTCAACATGCCAACATAGTATGGCCACTTCAACACTATATTGTGGCTCAAAATAATGGAACTTTTTCTTGAAGTAGCTGAGTCGGACAATTGGATGTATACCCTTGTTCGACCAAGTACATGAGTCCAAGTAACACAGGTTTGTAGCTCTCTTATAATTTGGAAACTCAAAGTTCATAATTTTGTTGGGTGGATTATGATTTATGATCATATGACAGCTTTTGAGTATCTATCCATGAAGGAAAGTAAATAGGTTGCTTTAATAATTAATGGTGTCCAATGTCTCCTTGCATAATGTGGATTCCAAACATTCATGATCTGGATGTGAATGAGTCGAATTACTCATCTGATTATCAATTTGCCAATCTTCATTGATCAGTGATCACTAAAGAGGTAGACGGGTATTTCGTTATGACAAGCTGAATAGCCTATCATTTGCTCTACTTCCTCTGATGAGGCTGCTCTGCTTGTATCAGGGTTTTGGTGACTTCTCTAGTTCTCTAGCGTAACATAAGAGTGTACATCTTTGTAGCTTTAACTATATATTTTATTCTTGATTCACCTGCATGTTTCCCTCTCTGAGTAGAAGAGCTGACTGATGAACGCTGTTGCTTAAATCTGCAACTTTGTACTTTTGCAATTTTAACTTTGCATTTTGTCCTATCATTGAAAAACAATATAGCTTTGATATTATGAAAAGATATGAAAGTGAGGACCCCGTATATGTTATCCTTATCCTTCTATATCAGTAGATGTTGCATTGTGTAATTCGTCTGCAGCAAATTATTGTTTTAGCCCTTTATAAAGTCCATAGGCCGAGAGAAAGCAAGCTTCTTCTGTGAAGTGTACATAGAAAACCATATGAAGATTATTGGAAACTCAATCATCTGTCTGCCATCACAAATCAATGGGATAGCGTTCTATGTCCAGAAAAAGGAAACTGAAAAATTATTGGTGAATAAGCTGTCTAATGCAAGCAGTAGCTACAGAGAAGAAGGTCCTACCCGCTCATTGTTAGTAAGGGGTCAGGCGGCCTAGTCGTCCCATGAATAATTTTTTCTTTGCTGTCCAAGTCCACCTTTTGTGGACCGGATGGACGGAGTTTAATAGATCGTTCTGTCTGTGACCAGCTGTACTATAGTTTATTAGATAATCTGTCCTGCATCTAACATAATCTGCACGGAATAATCACATGAAGATACCATCCTGAAGTATCTTCTTGCAGTTTAGAAAACTGAGGCTACTTCGGTGTTGTAAGTGTTTTGCATCTAGCATAGTAGCATCCATGTGTATATTACTGTATTACATATTTTCCTCCTTTTTCAGTCTCATTTTGTCATTCAGATGTCACAAGCTCTGAGCAAAGATGGGAGGAAAATCTAGCTTCATCTTATTGTTATATATTTGGTAGCCATTCTCCTATTTCCTTGTTCCCCTAGTTGTAAAGCTCAGTGAGAATATGATGTGAGACAAACTTGACTATCATCTAGTTAATGCTTCAAGGAAACCTACTCTGGCTCCAGTGCGTCGTGTGTAGATTACTTGTGCGAAATAGCTAATGTAGTGACTTGTGACATTGGTTGCTTGTTTGGTTGGCATAAACATATTACGAAGTTCTATTTTCCACAAAATGGAGGAATTTGCTTTCCTAGTACACCCTAGGTAAGTTTAACTTTATCTTGAAAATTTTTGCATGATCAACCAAACAACTGCTACACTATCGAAATGGAATGACCACTGAATTGTCTGTCACATTGTTCTGTGTCATTCCAATTAGCAACATCATCTGTGCTAACCTGATCTTACTTCTTTTGAAACTTCAGTTCTCAAGGAAACCTTTTTCGGATTTAGCACCATATTTCTGTTAAGTACATGGCTGTACTTTGTACCCTTTTCTTTGCCACCTTTTCCTTTTGGCATTCAAATAGAATTAGTCCCTGTAATGAAGCTGCATTTTCAATAGACGCCCAAGCAAAAAAGCTGAATAGAGAATTTGTTCTTCACCAAGCAAAGAGGAGAAATTGTTCTGGAGCTTTTTATGAACTGGATTTACCACATATATTTTGCACTTAGATACGAACACGATCATGTTCCGCCAATACTTGCCATAAGACTCAAACAACCAAGATTGGCACTCAAATACAAGGATATCATATGACATGTATTTTGCACTTAGATACAAGGATTTCACGAAAGTTTGGCACTCAATGATGAACACTCGCTGAATGCAATTGTTGGGGGAACTCAATAACAGTGATTTATAGTGGTACTGGCACACTATTGCGTAAAAGAGGTGTACGTAACAATGTATGCCTGGTTATAGCTTTTTCCCCCTAGTGGTACGCAATGATCAAGCTCTAGTCTCACACGAGTCACATCAACTACGTAAAACTACTCTTTCCTTATACATAAGACTTATAAAAAGTATATTACGACTAAACTAAAATAATTGAGACATATATTAATTTGGAGAAGGTTAAATAGTGAATCACTCCTTACATAACAATAGAGAAGAAGAATATTCTTCTATCATATTAAAAAAGACGTTATGACACATCCACTTATATGAGCTCCATCCTCGATTTCTCTTTCTTATTTGGTAACAAATTGTTTGTTCTTTAGCCTTGATCCCTTGTTTTAGCGACACAATAAAAAAAAAAAAAACCCAAATCTTTACAACCTAAGTCTAACTATTTAAGTATACCATGCAATGTTGTATCAAGTTAATAAGTTTTGTCACATTATTTAGTATAAACAATAATTATGATCAATTACCATTAATTAAGAGTCAAAATATCTATTATGTAAGTCAACTCTTGGGAAGTTTGGTGTCCACACAAAAAGATTGGTATATATCCTCAATCATGAATAATTAAATTAAAGGGTTTTTCTACGTTATACCCTTGTGTTTCTTCCATTTCTACGTTGTACCCCGACATTTTAAAAATTCCACACGGTACCCTCAAGGTTACCTTATTTAATGCACGATGCCCCAACCGTTGATTATATGTCATTAATTTCGTTTAATTTTTTTAATTTATTGGAACTAATTTAACTTATACATAGTTTAATGCTTGGAGAGAATATTCACAAATTAAATTAGTTCCATTGGATTATAAAAATTAGACGAAATTAATGACGTATAATCAGCGGTAGGACCGTTGTGCATTAAAAAAGGTAAGTTTGAGGATACCGTGTGGAATTTTTAAAAGGTGGAGCATAATGTAGAAATTGAAAAATACAAGGGTATAACGTAGAAAAACTCTAAATTAAATTATTTGATTTAAAAACGATGCAAACATTATTTAATCAACTGATTTTTGCTACGTATGCATGTAATTATTTAATGTTTGCTAAATTAGAGAATGATGTCAAATCTTTCTTTAGAGGAACTATGTGACCATTTTTCTTACCTATTATTTAAGGTTAGTTTATAAAATTTTACATTCTACTCTATTTTGAACGCATCATGTGTATATAAAACTAATAAATAAATAATGCTATGATATTAGTCTTCGATTTAAATCAAACAAATACCCGTAATCTATACAAATATATTAAAAGGCGTGCGGAAGAAAGCGCATGTGCCACGTGGCTTGGCCTCCAACTTTGTCGCAAATCTTTTGTATACATGTGTCTTCCTCACTTTAAAAAAAAAAGTGTAAGTGCAAGGTATTGAACACGTGACCTTTGAAATGAAAAGTAAGAGCTTAACCATCAATACACTATGAATTTGTTGTCTAATGTTTCAAATAAAATATGATAAAGTCTTGTAATAATTATACTTTACTAAGAAGACTTGAACAAGTATATACATCTCTAAAAGAGAATATTGATTTTTTTTTTTTTGAAATAGAAATTTCATTAATTGAAGGCCAAACGACATCTACAATAGGTATTAAAGAAAAACAAGATACAATTAAACAAGGCTAAATCAAATTCGTCTTCAAAGAAACTACAATGAACGGGATCGAGCAATACCGCGTGCCCCCTTATTTCTTTGAATCAAGCGTTATTGATGAGGAAGTCTATCATTCGACATAGTTTGTGAAGAGCATTCTTGATCGGCCATGTTGATGGCGTCCAGAGATTCCAATACCTTGTGTTGAGTCTCGAACTTCAACCAATGAGAACAATTTCTCATACCTAAAAACAAAAAAGCCATACTCACAACTCCCATAGGGGAGAAGGAGATCTCCAAAACAAAGACTAAAAACCCCATAACAGGGTTTGAAAAAATCTCATAAAGAGAGACTAATTATTAAACAAAACAAGAAAATGAACTAAAGACTGAAAATAAAATGGGAAAAGGGGCTTACCATGGATGAAATCATCCATGGCAGCCCCAAATTAATGAAAAGGGGTAGGGGAGGCTAGGGTTTGATAGAGAAAAAGAGAGAGAAAAAAGAATATTGATTTCATATTCTCTTACCACAATTATTTTTAAGGTATTGTTTTCAAACTCAAACCTTTCAATTTTTCTTTACTTATCACGTTGTGACGTGAATTTTTCAATTTCTTAATGGACAAAAAATACGAAAAGTAGCAAAATAAATTATAAAATTTAAAAATAATAACATATTAGTTTATTGTAACTGACCCGAGGCATCGCCGGACAAAAAAAAAACTAGTTACTCTCTTAAATCATACAAATTCGGGTTCATGGTAAAATATTAAAATTGGATCGGTAAGAATTGAAGTATTGAACCCAAATTTATCAGTCCAACCGAAAATTCATATACGGTGGATGTGATTCATGTGAACCCGTAATTTTCATTTAAATCATTTTGGAGTTTCACCTTACATAAACGCAAAACACAACACACGAAACAAAGAAAAGTTTAATTTCTACGCTGAAAGAACACTGCAAAATATTAGGGGAACTTCTTCTGCTAAAATTGACGAAGAATTCAGCGCAACAATGGTGGATTTTTTTTTGGCATGTATGATGTGATCATGATAATCATAGGAGCGTTTTTTAATGGTGTGACAAATCATAGTTTCAACTTCAGTTATACCATTTTATAGGTTTGTTAGCTTCTTAATTCTTCTTCCATTAGGGCAAAATTTCATTTTCTAAAACCTTATTCGTATTCTTGTTTTGATTTTCGATAATGTTGATTGAAATCACTATTCTATGTTGTTTGTTTTGATTAATTTTGTAATGATGATAAAATTGTACGATAAGTGTTGTAATTTCTGCGATAATTGAATTTCTTTTCTACAGGAGAAGTAGTAAGCTTGTTTTCTTGCATTTATGTGATATGAATATATGATTGCATTTTTTAGGTTCTCTTTTTGCTGAATTACAATTGACGGCGAAGGGATTTGATATAGTATATCAGTATATGTATTACTAGGTTTTTGCAGTCTATGAAGTTGATTACTGATTTTAATTTGCTATTTAGTGTGTTCAATGTGTGTTTTTGTCCGAAGAATTTCGTTAGTGTTACTCGGCTCATCATGTTATGCATTATGATGCTTAAAGAATTTAGATCATTTAATAGAAGTCAGTGATGTAGTAACATTGCATGGTACGGAGTTGCCATGAGTGCAATTTTAGTGATGAGAGGGAGTCAATTGAGGATGTAGTCACATTGGATAGTAAGGACGTGTGAGTGTTTTGAGTACTTATCGATTCTACATAGGAATGGAAACGTTGACAAGATGTGACTCATAGGATATAGGATGACTATTAGACGAGCATTATTGTATTGGTCCAAGTGCTGGACATATAACTATATAAGAACAATCACATTGGGGCAGAGTTGCATATAGTGAGATGAATGTATGAGAGCACCTCAAGCGATAGGATCAAGAACTAAATATTCAGGAGAAGGATGGAGTTGTAAGAAGTAATTACGTGGTTTAGGTATATGAGACGTTGACTAGATGATTATAAGTAATAGTAACGGAGAGTTTAAAACCTGAGATTATGGAAAAAATTTGGAAGAAGTTGAGAGAGGTTAAAGATGACTTGGATTGGGACGTGTTAAAAATGATGTATAGAAATTACGTTTGCTGGAGCACATATCACGACCAAAAAGAATGGAGGTAGAGAATTCATGTGGACGGCCTTCATGTAGTCAACCCCATCCTGTTGGAATTAAGGTTTTGGTAGTCTCGACGTTGATGTTGCTACCGTGTTGCTTGAGTGATGCGGTTTGCTTCGTTTTGGAAATCCAGTTGAGTAGTAAAATGATATCACCGCTAAAAAAAGGGGCATCACGAAGATGGTATTGATGCCCCCTATAGGAGCACTTCTTGTCAGTTTTTTGGTTTATTAATTATGCTGACTTAATGCCTTTCACTTTAAGCTCTTCAATATTTGTTTGGTTTCTCTTTGAGTACTAGGATATATAGAAGCCCTTCTGAAATCTAACATGCTTTGGAGTATATGTTTAGAAATTTTTTGTTTACTTTGGTATTTCAAGCTTTGATTGAGAAAACTTTTTTTATCTTTGCGTTCACTGAAAATTTTGCACTCATGATTTAATTAGGTCTTTGCTGCACAACTTTCATGATGGATTCTCAAATTTCACTGCCAGCCGAACCTCTGCAAATGCTGCCTCCACCACCTGGAGAATTTGCAAGTCGTGACCAACTAATTGAGCATGTTGGGGATTTTGCAATCTCACAAGGATATGTAGTTACTATTAAGAAATCCAAAAAAGATAAACAAGTGGTACTTGGCTGTGATAGGGGTGGTGTTAATAGAACTAGGCCTAAAACTTCAGAGACAGATTCTGTAGAATTTAATAGGAAGCGAAAAACTGGTTCCCGACATATCAACTGTCCTTTTGAACTCTCGGGTAAAAATGATGATGGAGTGTGGTATCTAACTGTAAAAGATGGAACTCATAATCATGAACCTTTGAAGGACATTAAAGAGCACCCAGCTGCTCGTCGATTCACTGAGGATGAGGTCTTACGGATCAAAGAGATGACAGAAGCTGGTCTTAAGCCACGTCAGATTTTAAAAAGACTGAGACAGAGCAATCCAGAACTTTTATCTACACCAAAGCATGTTTACAATGTCAAAACTAAGCTAAGACAAGGGAATCTTACAGGTATGTTTAAGCGTTCATGCTACAGGTCTCGTCATCTGGATAGCTAAAAGCAAATTAGTTATTTGTCATAAGAAAGGAATATCCTTTTGGTTTTTCTTGATCATTTGAAGCTAGCCTTTTAAGTCATCTTACTGTTACCAACTTCAGCATATGATATTTATGTATATTCTTTCTTATCAATTCTATTCCTCATAAGTTGTGTGCTATGTGGTATGTAGTTGACGGTCTTTAGTGAAGTAGAGTAGGTTGTTGTTTTCTCTCTAATCTGTTTTCTTCCCCAAGTCCCCCAGACCCCCACCCCGTCTTAAATTTTCCTATTGCTTCTCTTATCTCTGTTCTTTATTTTTTCTCCAATTCATTTCTTGTAATAATTATTTGAATGATTCTCGCAGCAATTCCTCCTTTTAGTAGATGCCTTTCCTCTTGAGCAGCATATTGCATAATTAAATTTTATGACCCATATGCAGTTATGGAGTGTACTGTGGGAAGTTACTAGTGATTATGCTTCATGGTAATTGACATTCAAATAAATATCCTCTACCTTCTATAGGCTTAAGGACCATTTTGTTTTACAGTCAGAAATTACAAGTCTTTCAGGCCTCAGAAAGTGTCAGTTGGAAGTTCTCAGCTTCCTGGCAATGTAAGCGCTACCGAGCCATCTTGGAGACAGAGATTCACTGTAAGCTTTTAGCTTCGTTAGTGCATTAGAATTTTAGAAACTGTTTTTCAACTGTCAGGAGGCGGAATGCAATTTCTACACTATATCATATGCAACATGTCTTTTTATTCTCTGTATCTTTAATCTTTGCGTTCATGATATAATTCCAGTTTCTAAGGCTTGCTATTTTGGCTCTATCAGAGGATCCCTAATTTCATTGGAGGCCAATTTGTAGAGTCACAGTCAACTGCAACAGTCGATATTTTGAATCCAGTGAGAGCTGCAAAGCAAGCCATAATTTTTCATACTTTCATCTACTTGTTAATCTGGTCTGTTGCTCTTTTTATGACATCATCTTTTTCTGATGTAATAATTGCTAAGTAGGCTACCCAGAGAGTTGTATCTGTACTTTCTTTAACAACCATTGGAGAACTTAAAGCTGCAGTATCTGCAGCGAAATGGGCATTTCCTTCATGGAGAAATACACCTGTCACCTCACGAAAACATATAATGTTGAAACTTCGAGAACTTATTCAGAGGGACATGGTAAGATTGTTTAGCAAACCATATTTTCTTGTCAGTATACAATTTATGATATTCTTTATATGTATGTTTTCCTAGGATAAACTTGCTGCTGCTATCACTGAAGGGGGCAAGACAGTCAAGGCTGCCTATAGTGATGTGTATTATGGCCTTGGTATGTGTCCTTTTCAAGTTTTTTATTTTAGTTATCAAATTTGACATTTTAATTTCTTAAAAAACTTGTTAGACCTTGACATATGTCATGCTCATGCTCTCAAAATTCTGTTGTTCTCTATTGCAGAGGCTTTGGATTATGCTTGTGGAATGGCAACTCCGCAAATGGGAAAATTTGTTTTAAACGAATGCGATGGGCTAGATGTTTATAGCATTAGAGAGCCTCTTGGTGTTTGTGCTGGAATTTGCCTTGCCAACTTTCCTGCCATAATTGCTTTATGGGTATGGATGACTGGTTTCATCACAATTCTTTCTTGTATCTTTAAATATTCATTCCTTTGTGTTATGGTTAAAGCTGGATTTTGAGCATCCTGTGAATGTTTGATCATCAGATTATTTACTTATATAAAATTATAGTGTCTTAAATACCACTTTGGATGACCTGATGTAACTTTTGAGGTGGCATAATTTACCTTTCATGTGGTCTTGTTGAAAATATACTATATGTATGCATATATGTACTTACATATTTTGTCATAATAAATTTACTGCCTAGAGAAGGCACAACCTTGGTAAGGTAAAGAGAGAGCTGGGAATCCCAATTCGCAAGGAAACTCTAGCCAAGCCATTTAGCCTAGAAAATGGGAATTGTACCCAGGAGTAATAACGACAACATTTTCCCCCTAAAGTTGGAGTAAGGATTGATAAGAATCGAAGTTCGAACCCTCAACTTTGTAGTTGGGATGGGGGAACTCTTACCACATGAGCTCCCAATCTATCCTCAAAAGTTTACATTGTATGTTACTAGCCTTATATGCACACAATGCGTGCGAAAGCATATAAAGTTCTGCATAAAAAAACAATAGGTAATGACTATTGGAAAGGAGAAGAGGAAGAAGATTATGCACACAATGCGTGCGAAAGCATATAAAGTTCTGCATAAAAAAACAATAGGTAATGATTATTGGAAAGGAGAAGAGGAAGAAGATTATGGAGGGTGAAGAGGAAGAACCGATAATTTATGTAAGGTGTTTTCTATTTATTTTTAAATTAAAAACTGTAAAGTTGTGTGTAACGGACTAACGGTTGATCATGGAAAGAAGTTGTGCCATTAAATTAGGGATTTCAAAGAATAATAATAAAGTTGATAATGTTGACTTTGAAAGTTATATTTTCATGTAAAGTAGTCAGTTTGTTTGTGGTTTTGTTTTTTTTTTTTTTTTTTTTTTATAGTAAAGTTGAGATATTATTATTATATTATGGAGGTTTGGTGTCCTTCTTCTCTTTCCTTATAGAATAGAGATTCTATGGGTGTTTGGTGTTCCCTTCCTCTTACCTTATAGAATAGAGATTATGCTTTAAATGTTTTATTACCTTTTGCCTAGTGTTTTATTAGGCTTTTAAATGTCTTCACTAGTAAAAAAGTTTCTTTACAGAATTATGATCTTTTCCTTTTTCTGGAAGGTGGAAGGCTCCTGAGCACATTTTTATTGCGTTGTATTATTTGTACAGATGTTTCCCATGGCAATTATGTGTGGTAATACTTTCATCTTGAAGTCTTCAATGAAGGATCCAGGTAGCTGTTGTTTTCTATGCAGTAGGCTAATAGTTGATGATATTTTTTTAGTTTTGTTTGTAATCTCCTTAACCTGCACTGCTATGTGTCTTTTAAAATGGATCTATGCTTGAAGTTGATGCTAATGTTCATTCAGGCGTGTCTATGATCCTTGCGGAGTTAGCTTCAGTAGCTGGTTTGCCTAATGGTGTCCTGAATGTAGTCCATGGCACTGATGTAATTTTCTGGAGCCCTTTAATCATTTTGCTATCTGTTTCTTGCTGTTATTTATTTGCTCTTATTTTAGTCATTTAAAACTTCCATCACTTTTTCCGGGCAACTTATTTCTGGAATACAGGTTATAAGTGTATGATAACTTAGAATATCCAGTTGTGGAATTTCCGTGATATTATGTTCAGCACTTCAGATTTTAGTTCATGCCTTCATGGTGTCTAGCGTCTGTTTTCAGTTGCAAAATATGAGATGTCCTTGTTTTATCGATCTGTACTGCAATTTGTGCCAGGACATTGTGAGTGCTATTTGTGATGATGATGATGTTAGAGCTGTAACGGTTGCAGCTTCCAAAGCAGTAAGTTAATCCTTCTTGGCCGTGTTACATATAACTAGTATTAGAGTGTAACTATGGAAGCTAACTGCTAAGTTCATATTCCGCTCTCTTTTCTCTTACATTCAGTTTGA
This sequence comes from Beta corolliflora, assembly GCA_947648045.1. Taxonomy (NCBI): domain Eukaryota; kingdom Viridiplantae; phylum Streptophyta; class Magnoliopsida; order Caryophyllales; family Amaranthaceae; genus Beta; species Beta corolliflora. Next base: position 83,105 of record CANSZD010002450.1, read on the forward strand.
TGGTTCTGGTTATAATTTCTATGGTATTTAACACTGCAGTGAAATGTTGCTAGTAGAGATATGTGATTTAGTATTAATATGATTTGGCTTTTAGAGTTTATTGGTCCATTTCACCCATCGCTGTTAGATATCTGCCTGGGGTACGGAATCGGGTGAGTGGTGAGTTGGTGACTCCTCATTCTTTTAAAAAATCTGGATCTCTAGGGAAAAAGAAAGAAAGTTTTATCCATGCATATACTGACCCCCTATATCCGGATAAGATGGGAGAGAAGAATTAAATTTTATGTGCTATGTGGAAGGAGAAAGGAAGGGGCATAGAATATAGAAGTAAAAAGGAAGGAAAATCTATAAAAAATGAAATGAAACAGAAGGTAAAATTTGAAATAGCATCTGTTACTTTCTAGTTTTCTGATTGTTATTAGTACATACCTACATGTGGTTTCTGCTTTCATATTGTAACAGTTCTTAAATTCTTTTGGCTAAACAATATCTTTTTTTCAAGTATGGCATGCATGTACACTCGAGAGCATCGGCTAAAGGGAAGCGTGTTCAGGTTAGTGAATTAAGGAGCTATGTAAAAATGTAACTTACTTAGGGATTGTACGAATCTAAGACTGATTGTCTTTTTTTTTTAGTCCTATACAGAAGGGAGAAGTCATATGCTTGTCATGCCTGATGCAAATATAGATGCTACCATAAACTCCCTTGTTTCTGTGGCTTTTAGATCTGAAGGAGAAAGGTGCTTTGCACTGAGTACAGTTATTTTTGTTGGAGACTCAAAGCCATGGTATAGTACAATATTCTAATGTTTTTTGTGCTTGGATTTCCCTCCTTGCTTTTCCTGGTCCATTGTTTGCATGCTAGTTTCTGTAAAGCATGGTGCACAATCAGTTATATGCTTATCATGTCAGTTGACAGCTTAAGTATTGACCATTTATTACTGATGTTCATGTGAATTTTTAGCTTATGAGAGGACTTGCTTCAAATTTTATGGGGTCCAGCTTTGTCGTTTCTAATTAAACATTGGAATGGTCTTAAGAATGTGAAAAATGAGAAGGACAGGATTGGTCTAGTTCTTTTTCTTAAGTATTTCTTCATTTGAATTATTTTGTAAATCAAATTATCTTTTTTAAAATTTAGGGAAAGCAAATTGGTAGAACAGGCGAAGATGCTTAATGTAAATGCTGCAACTGAACCAGATACAGATATCGGTCCAGTAATGAGTAAACAGGTAAGGACTCTTAAGGTACCTTTCCTGTGAGCAAGTTAGGGAATTGTTCTAGATTAATTGGGGATACTTTGCTTTATGTCTCTCTAACCACTTTTACTTTCTCAATGTGGAGTTGGTTATCCTGTACTGTTAACCTTTTGAGTTAATACTACTTCTGGTTGTTTATGGCCTAGTGAATTCCATCTATTCTGTTTTAACAATTTTAAAGCAAGTATATACCGGATGATAAACGATCCTTGGAATTTTTTTACCTTTGTCGGCATAATTCTACAGACCATACTATATTAAATAAGGAAAATTTGCGCGAAACTACCTTATAAAATACACTTTTTGCGAGAAACTACTTGATAAATAAATGAGGCACAAGACTATATTCTCCAATGTTGACCACATGATTTTTACTTGACCCCTTTTGTTCCATTTCCCTCCTCTTTTCGCCCTGAAATCGGATGGATAAGATGAAGAATCAATTTCATGATGAATTTTTATTCTTCCACTCTGTTTCGCTTATGAGACAGAAAACTTTAGCTGAGTAAAGTTCTTTATTCATACAATTGAACTCAATTTACTACCTAAATGAATCACTAAATAAATCTTCTAGCTAAATTGAAAAAGAACCCAATTCCTAATAAAAAATTCAACCTTCTCCACAAATGTTTCCCTGGTGCAAAATCAATAGAGTTACCAGAGCTGCTACAATTGCTATAGCGGAGCTTCTATTGGTAGTCGTGGGCAAGGATACGGTACTACTTTCATGGAATAATCTTTTAAGAGGGACAAGTTTGCAATTAACAAAACAACGCTACTCAGAAAGACCAACACAAAATCGATAAATTATATAATCTGGATCAGCAAATAAATAGCATGAGTACCTTACTTTTCATTCTTAGTTCTTAAACACAAGTTTTCCAACATCTCATTTACCAAAACAAACACCAATGCAGCAAGACTGGAATATATATATTTATAAAAGAAACAAAGTAAATGGGAAAGATTGAAAGAAAAATTGATCTGCATTTGCAGGAAAAGTGGATGAACTAGAGTCAAATGTTGATGTTGAAGGATTGTGACTGGAATGTAATTGTTGGAAAAAGGGTATGCTGGAATTTGAAGGAGTTTCAAAATAAAGAAATAAAGCAGCTTTGAGATTGATATATACAGCTTTGAAAGAAAGAGAGTGTAAAAAGAAATGACAGTTAAAGATTTCTAATGGAGCACGATATGTCATGGCCGACCACACATTGGGATTGCAGTGCTGGAGGAGGGAAAAAGGACATACGAAATCGAAAAAGAGCAAAAAATAATGATCACGTGCGAGGCACGTGTGGGTAAACGTTGGAAAACATACTTAATCCACCAGAATCCTACCGCTGGTACCCTTTTGCCTCAAAAAGAAAATTATAATGTAGTTTTGTGCCTCACAAAAAGTGTATATATAAGGTGTTTTTTTTTTTTCGCAAATTTCACATTAGATAATTTATGGCTTGTCTCACGGTCTCACCTTACTATATTAAATAACAATGTTGACTCTTGTCATGTTAATCTGTGTCAAAAGAATTGCTTCTAAACGTTGAGTCGTTTCTTTTTAAAGGTATCTGTAATTTTTCAAAGCATATAGATAGCTAATTGTCCATGTCATAGAAATCAAGACGCATAAGAATGGAGTTGTTGGAACTAATGCTCGTTATAATTGCAATGTATTCCAGTTTGTTATCATTTGTCTTTTGGAGTTTACACCTCTTGATCATTCCTATTCATCGCATTTAAAGAGATCTCCCCTTCCTCTTTATGTTCTTTTATTACCACAAACCTTGAATCCCCCTCATGCAGCCTAAATTGCTTGGTAATTCAAGCAAAGATGTCTCTAGTGTTAGATGAGAGCCTTATACATTACACTGAGATTGTATCTGCTAGATTGTGAGAGCCTTATATATTATCCTAAATATATTCTCTATCAGTATCAATAGGCATAACCAACCAGCCTTGTACGTTTGTTTGTTCACAGGTATAGTTGAGAGTTCTATGACTCTATCATCTACTTCCTCCGTTTCTTTTTACTTGCAACCAAGAGGTTTGCACGGTATTTAAGAAACAGGTGAGAGAGTGTTGAAAAGGACATTAAACCCATCTAATAAACAAAGCTAATTTAGCAAATACAATAATTAACAAATCTAATTATCCCCACACACCCACCTTCCCTCTTCCTCGTAATACTACCAGTCCACCATCATCACCTCCTAGCACCACCACCACCACCACCACCACCACCAACAACAAAAAATTAAATCCCAGCTCTGCGTAGCCACATCACCACCGCTAGCCCAACTTGGACTGACGAAAAACACCGTCACAAGTCAATGTAGCAGCACAACCATCATGACCACAACGTAGCTGCACCACCAACCCAAGCTACCCAGTCGAAATTTTTTATTTCTTCAAACTACCACCACCATCCCAATATCTACTATCACGATTTATCATAAAACAGCATTTAAGATAGTTGAATTCATCATTAAAAATTCATATTTGAACTTTGAGGGGTTAAATTGGACATGGACCATCACAAGACAATTGCTGACTTTAGAGAGATGGTGCTGATGATGATAAAAAGAAAGCAGAAATAATTTCTTGAATTTTCAAAGAGTGAAGTCTGGGATAGCTCATGAGAAAGTAGCCATGGCCGTGAAATGGTCGAGTCGACCACGAGCTTTCCAGATCTGGAACTTTCATGGTCAAATTTAGCCATGACAGTCGCCGGAGATGAGTGGAAAGAAAGGGCTATGAAAAAAGGGGAAGCTGACAAAAAAATTAAAGTAAAAGAAATGCGAGGTGAGAAGGGTGTGGTGGTGGTGGTGGTGGTTGACTCCATTGTCATGGGGTAGCAGAGGTTTGAGGAGGGTAATGAGAGAGGGCGGATAGATTAAGGGGAAATTAAATGGTAACATTAGTTGGGTAAGTAAGGGTATATGTGGTATTTAGCTATAAAAAGTTACCATTTTTGGCTTGGTTGCAAGTATTGTGACATTTCCCTAAAAGGAAAGTGTTGCAAGTAAAAAGAAACGGAGGAAGTATGTCCATTCTTTGCACACAAGTGGTTTTTTTTTTTTTTTTTTTTTGGGGGTGGGGGGGAGGGAGAGATGAAAGAAAAGAGGAGCAGGGAAAGTAATAGAGTAATAGCTTTGTTTGTCTAGAGGGGTTGTTGACTTGCTGACAGTACAGGCCTCTATCAAATATTTGGGGCTTTTGTGCCTGCTTGAACTGTGATGAGAAGGGAAGGAAAATGGACGGGGTAAAGTCCATTGATAACTTGATATTAGCTTATTTATCTTGAAATGGATAAGTTCATGAATTGCAGGCTTCATGATTAGTTGACTTGTTTGGTTGTTTAGTGCTTGTCTGATGAGTTTTTGATGATTATTTTTGGAAGATTTCATTCGTTGAAAGGACACTAGGTTAACCATGATACTGTTACTTCTTCCTTGCAGGCAAGATTAGCTTTCTTTTTGTTGCAGCTTATTTATGAAGGAACTGTCTCATGAGTGAAAAGGACATACGGATATACAATCAGTAAACAGAGAATTCTCATTGCAAATACTGGGCTCTATAAAAATCTGGCATGCCGTGATCCTAGCAGACATAGGGGAAATTTTCATGTTTTCAGTAAGCAGTTTTCGCCTTTTTGGGTGCATGCTTAATCATATGTCAAAACTATTTTCCATGTTTCAGGAAAAGGACAAGATATGCAAATTGGTACAAAGTGCGATTGAAAGGGGTGCCCGACCCATTCTTGATGGCAGAAATATCATGGTATTTACTATGTAATTGTAGTATTATTGACTCAGAAACTTCAACAAAATGATTAGATTTTGTGGACAGGAATAGTAGAAGTATAAAAGTTGAAAGCAATATCACTCTTTAAGAACTTTTAACTATTCAACCTCCATATTATACCAGCATATGTATTATCAGTTTATCACTTTCATCTTTGATATTGCTTATGTTCATTGTTCAAAATAGTCTGTTTAGTATTCTTGTTTTTTCCGTAAACACTACATTGTTTTTACTTTAAGCCTTATATGTTGTGAATATTATTAGTTTATAACTATAGTTGGTTAGAACTTATAAGTAACTTTGTAAAAGCCATAATGATTAAGTGATGAATATGTGCCAGTCATTAAGATTGACGAGGAAGAGAATGGATGTTGTTGATACATTGGAATAACCTGTGCCTGCAAAATAGAGCCATCTGTACTTCCCCTCATGTGTTTACTGGCATTGGAGTTTTCATACCTCAGTTCCCGTTATATTTGCTGGATTTGTGAGCTCACATTTGTGTTTCAAAGCTTGGAGCAGAATTTTCTTATAGTTTACCACGACACCAGGAGGGTATGACTTGTGTGGGAAATACTGTGCAACACTGCAACCCAGAATCCAGATGCTGTTGATACAAGCTTTATTTTTACTTCCTTCCTCATGTCATCTGTAATGAATTGGTCTGGCTAGAAATATCACGTGTCTATGTGCCCCATCCTCTCTGTTTCTGCCTCACCGATTTCCCACTTATTGCAATGCGACAAACATCCAATGCATAAAACTTTTAGTCGAGCTCACTTCGACCTGAATTTCTTTGTGTATGACGGGGTAACTGTCAGGGTTTATCTGGTTACATTATGCTTGATCCCTAGTTGTTTTCGTACTTATGAAATTATCCTTTTACATCTTGATGGGTTATCTCATTTTATTTATCTATAGCGCTAGCCCTTTTTTGTTGGATGAATTTCTTGACTAGATGGTTTTTGTAGGTGTCTGAAAATCAACAGGGTAATTTTATTGGGCCAACTATTGTATGCGATGTCACAGTTGACATGGAATGCTACAGGGTACTTTCTGGTACCTTGGTGTTTAGTGATCTATAACTGAGGTCTGGGCAGCTAAAGGTTTAAACATTTTGAATTGTTCTTGATATTGTGCAGGAGAAGATCTATGGGCCAGTTCTTCTGTGCATGCAGGTGTAGCCTTGTCACTCGGTTACATTTTTTTGATCCTATCAAACTGCTTCCTCTTCTATGTGACTTTGCTGGCTTCAATATTTCTTTTATTTCTCTTCTAACAGGCTAAGAGTTTAGAAGAGGCTATTACCATTATCAATGAATGCAGGTAATAAGTTGCTACTGTGCTACTGCACTTTTTGCTATGAAGTTTGGCTCATTTCATATCCATAAGCAGACACTGTAATGGAGCATCTATATATACCACATCTGGGGTTTCTGCAAGGAAGTTCCAAACACTAATTGAAGCTGGACAGGTATTGCAGAACTTTCTATGTAATTTATAAGAACTCATTCTACTCCCAATTAGTATGGCACATTTTTTTAGCGTGTCCGGACGTAATACACCCTATATTATGTTTTACTTAGACTAATGTTTTTTTTTTCTCAGGTTGGCATCAACGTTCCTGTTTCAGTTCCTATGCCCTTCATCTCATCTTCTGACCTAGGAGGTCCTTTTGCAGGTAATAAGTTATCTCAACAGAGCCATTCCTTTTCCTCTGTTGGCGGAATAACTCGCAATCTCTGAACCCGAATCAAGCTAAACCGAACCCAAACAACCCGATATGACCCATACCGCACTATTTGATTTTTATATTAAGTTTTACATAATTATTAATTGACCCAAAAAACGAACTTGACCCATCGATCCGAATTGCCAGCTCTTATCTTCAGTATTGTTTGTGTTTGCTCAATAGCATATTCTAGACGGAGTAAATGAAGTCAGACCATCGTTGTATTTTCAGTAATGTTTGATGTAGCATATTCTAAAAAGTCAATTTTTTTGATGTACGAACGCTTTATTCACTGATTACTAGTGTGCTTTTGCGCATCCTAGTTCAGGACTGCTCTACCGCCTCTACATATTAGTTTGTAATTGTATAAGCCAGATTTGTTCGCATTTTTCATATGCATATTTGCAGGACAAACTGGAGCTGATTTTTATACCAAAATTAAAACAGTAAGACAACAGTGGAACGAATTCCTGATAGGTGATGAAGCAAATGTACCTATGCCAGCTTCTCCAACTCTAGAGCAAATGTTTTCAAGTGAAGAGGGTCTAATGTCTGACTTAAGAATAGAGGGTGTTTGAATGTTGTCAATTTATGTATAATGCAAGCAGCGAGCTTCGATAAATGCTTCGTGCCAATTGATAAATTTGGTTGTGTCGTTGAGGCTGAACGCTAACATTTTCCTCCTCCCGGAAACATTAGTAGAAATAAAGTACTATTCTGAAATGTTCAACGAGAGCCGTCACCTTTTTCAAATTAAGTTTTGGCTTATTATGGAATCCTCTCAAAATGTCTATTAGTCCTTTTTTTTATTTTTTATTTGACATCGAGAAAATTTATATCAATTAAAAGCACAAATACAACTTAATGCTAATACATCCCAACAAAGCACAAGCAAACAGAAACTAAAGTGAGCTCGACTAGCTCTTACAATCGACTTAAAATAAAACAAACTAAGCATTACAAACCATTGTGCTACCTTACTTAGTCCGAGTCAGCTATGCGAGATGATATAGCCGATTGCACATAGGGAACTTCCGTGGGGCGAACGTTGGTGGAGATGTTTCTTGTGCCTTGCAACCGAATACCCTATGACATATGATGGATATTGTCGTGTGATTGAACCAAATTGATCTTCGAAATAGGATTGCCTAATTTGTTCTTGTGGAACTACTAGTTCACAAGACAGTAAATCCCAAGGCCATTGAGATGAGAAATCTTACTGAGATTCTAAAGATGAAACTGCTACTGAAATCACTTTCTTTTGTGACTCCGTACCTTGTACATAGGGTATCATGAGTTTAATTTGCCTCAAGAGGCATAAACTCGGCATTTGTGGAGGTCGAAACTTGCCCTAATTTATTGAAGGGCCTCCCACGAGATGCGCTAAAATCATCACAAAAACATAGGGTGATATGAATTGCTTGAATTCATCACCCGACCACTGATCCGAAGATCACAACCGGGACTTACAATCCTTAACAAAGAAGATCGAAACACGACGATTTAGGGTTCGAACTTTGATTCTATATTAAAAATAATATATAAAAAAAAAAATGTCGTATGGGATTTTGTTAGATTCGTTAAATCATTTATGCATTACGAGATAACTTTTGAATTTCCACTAAAATGATTGAAGCTACAAAAGAAAATATTTTCATCTATGATTTTGATTTGTAAGTCATTATTAGGCATAATATTTTTTTTATGTGTAGACAGGAAAAATCAAATAATGTCAAGAGGCAAATGAAAAAATTCAAATTATTCCTTTTATTAATTCTTTTTGTTATATTATTATTGACATATTATTAATCATAAAATTTCAAGACATTATATAACCCTTAATATATCTCTTATTTTGTTTAAGTAAAAATTATAAAAATTTGATATTATGAATCTACATATCGAAACGAATCTAACAAGACCATACATGACTATATTTTTACTTATAAAAAAATCAAAATAATCGGTCAAAGTTAGTGATTCAATTCCCAAAACAACAATGTAGCAAATAAAAAAAAGCAGAGGGAGTATTACAATAATACAGTGAAGCTTGGGGTTACTTATAGCCTTAACAGGTGTATAACAAAACCTAATTTAAATGTACTCGAGAAAAGTGCGCCATTAGATTGCTTCTAAATGCTTCTTCAAGTTCTTGTAAATTTTTTCGGTAAACACCCGAAAATTATGCCACGCTCACAAGACTAACGCCTAGTAACAAAAATACGGGGGATATGTTGGATCTTGGGCCAGTCTGCACCAGTGGGCTCCTGACATCTTTCATGGAGCTCCTCCGAACTACCATACAAATCAAGTCGTTGTAAGGAGGTGAGGAGGCGCATCTCTTCCGGCAGTGATTTCAATCTTTTGCAATCCTGAATTTTAAGGGATTGGAGAGATGATGAGCAGTCTATCCATGGGGGTATGGCTTCCAGATTCTCACAATAAACAATATAAAGAGAATGGAGGGCAGTCAAGTGGTGCATCCCCTTTGGTAGCTTCACCAGCTTTGGGAGACCCCATAATTCCAATTCACGAAGAGAGGGAGCAAGGCATCTCCAAGGAAGTTCATTATCTCCCTCTCCTCCTTCTCTGGAAATGCTACTACCCGGATTGGCATCCTCATCCTCATTATCAAACTCCAACTCAGGCAACCTCCCTAATATTAGGGTCTCGAGGGCAGTGAGATGCTCCCACACTCCTGCTTCTGATATCTTCTTCAGTTTCACGCAATCCCGAATATCAAGGTTACGAAGAGAGGACAAGCAACCACTTCGGAACACCGCCATTGTTGTCAATCTCTCTATTTTTTCGTCATTGTATATGCGCAGATTGGAGTCTATACACATTGACATGGGCATAGAATTCAAATATCCAACATTATCTATCATCACGTTCCTCAACCTTACTCTTCTATCGTTGACGTCGATGCGCAGGAAGATAAATCACTCATTATTGGTCCTAATGCTTCATTGAAACTATACAACGTCAATGATTCTAGTTTCGATTTCACACACAGGGGAAAAGCTGTCAGCTCAGGACAATCCAAAATCACTAGATGAGAAAGTTGAGGGAATGAATATGAATTATGCATCTCTGTGTTTGACAATTGATTTTGTTGCTGCTGCTCATTATTGTTATTAACAATATCATCCCCATTCTCCAATTCTGTCTCACTTTCCCTTGATTCCAAATCTGAATGTAATGACAGTTTCCACCATCCCTTCAACTTTGGCATTTTAGTCGGGTTAAGTTTTTCAAGGGACGGAAAGAATACTTGTCTTGACCTTGTTGATCTTTGTACAACCTCCTTCTCCTCTAATATTACTTGCTCTCCACATACTCCAATTCCAACGAGTCCTCTTAAGTCAAGGACTTTCAAATGACGCAGGTTGACTCATCGATGGAAGATGCTCCAACCTTCTACATACATGGAGTTCTATTTTAACAAGATTTGGGAGACAACTTTCCAGGTTCATTGATGCGCCCCCCCAGCTTGGAAACCGAACTCCAAGATAATTCCACAATTTTAACGATTTAAGGTTAGAGTGGGGTTGGAGACCTTCCAGCAAGGCTTCTAAATTATTCTGCGCGTCAGTGTTTATATCGATATGTATTTCTTTATAAGGTTCCGCATACCAGTATATGCTAATAAACAACAAGTGTGGCTTGTTTATCAGATACCCCCCTTCCCTAACCTGTTGCATCATATGTACAACCTCGTTGCACCTTGATTTCCATCTTTGCCTCGAGGTTGTTAAGCTCTTTCAAGTCTCTAATGCCAAGCAACACCAGCACCATATGACCCCTTCCCAAGCACAAACCTTGTTAGCTTATGCAACCTAGTCATACAGTCCAAACCTTGAGGCATATGAGTCAAGCTGCTACAACCATGTATATCAAGATGCCTGAGATTCATTAAATTGCTCAACTCCCTTGGCAACTCTTTTAGACTTTCACAATCACGTAATTTTAGTGTCTGCAAATTATAAAGTTGGGTAATAGACGTAGAAAGCACAATAAGCTCTGAATTTTTAGAGAGGTCAAGATATCTCAAATGCAGCAGTTGACCTATCATGCTTGGCAACTTTATTAACAAAGCATCATGCATATCTAATACCCGTAAACGTCTCAATTTTGGAAGCCCCCTCATCAAGTTTTCATTTTTGTTATATGGCGGCTGTAAAAATGTACGTAACCTTCTCGTTTTGGTTAAATGATGGCCAAGAAGAGTTGTGGTCTTCAAAGAATCATCGAGAAAGAAATGGTGAGTTTTGGTTCCTGCTACTTTCATAGCAACATCATGAATCAAGTCATGCATTTTTCATGAGTTAATTTCACCATTGCCATCTCGATCTACATCTTGAAAAAAGCACCTTTGGAGCAAATTCATGAAATATTCCTCACCTACATCTTCAAAACTCCCTCTATCATCTAGTGGCACAATGAAGCCTTGTGCCATCCAAAGACAGATCAAATCCTCCTTGATAATCTTGTAATCCTTGGGGAAAACAGCACAGTAACTGAAGCAGCTCTTCAAATGAACCGGAAGATTATAATAACTAATCATCAACACAGGTAGTATGCCATTGCCCTGATCATCTTGTTTTACGTTAGCCAAGTCCTTGTTTTTCATAGATCGCCACCTACTTTCACCCTCTCCTCGAAGAAGACTTCCAATGAGCCTTATGGCAAGTGGAACATTAGCACACTTTCGAACAATCTCTTTGCCAATATCAACTAAGTGTGCCTCCATTTGCTGCCCTGGTTCAAGTGTCATTCTCTCAAACAAATTCCAAGAGTCTTCCTCAAAAAGTCCTTTCAATTCGTGTATCTTGTGGCTTCGTACAACCTCTGCCACCTTTCTAGAGCGAGTAGTCACTAAAATCCTGCTATCCTTCCCACCACTTATCAGCAGATTTCCTAACTTTCGCCATTCATCGCCATTCTCATTCCACATGTCATCCAGAACAAGGAGATATTTCTTCCCATCAAGTGCTTCCCGAAGTTTCGTCTGAAGCTGGTCCATATTCAGGTCACGTCGAACACCCTGGTTGGTTGCAACTGCAAGGATTTCATCAAGAAGTAATTTGACATTGAAATCATCAGAGACACAAACCCACATCTTCAATGGAAATTGCTTCTTAATCGTATCATCATTATAAACAAGCTGGGCAAGAGTTGTTTTCCCCAAACCTCCAATCCCAACTATGCTTATAAGACAAACATTCTTCTCAACAATATCTTCTAGTAACATATTTATCACAATCCGCTTGTCCTCATCTCTCCCAATAATCCCATCTTGCTCGCATATATAGGAGTAGGTTTCCCTTTTAGCATTTTTTATCGGCAAACCAGCTGACTGTGTCGACCCAAAATCACGATGATCTTTGGCTATATCATCCATAATCTCCCTGACATTCTTAATCTCTCGAGGCAATGTGAAAGCAGTACGAAGCTGATTAAAGTGAGAGAAAAAAAGGCGAACCTCTTTACTGACACGATTACCAGGCATGAGGTTCTTGTGCTGGGCAAGAGTAGCGACCTCATCAAACAAGTCATCAGCTCGGTAAACAGCCTCCTTGAGCCTCTCAAGCTTGTCTTGTAGGGTGTTGGTGAGCTGAATTTGCTGCCTCTGCTGCTGATCAACGTCAAGAAGCATGGCTCTGACAGTGGACATAGTAGTCCTGAGTTTCTCAAGTTGAGATCTGTAACCCAATACAGATTCAATTTCTTGACGAATGGGAGAATCAAGTAGCTGAACAATAGTTTGTACCAGTGTGAGAACAGCTGATACATCCATTTTTTTGTGTGTTTTTCTTTTTCTTTGTTTCAGGTTCAGTTAATGAGTTTTTCTGGGAGAAAAGCAAACAACTTGTAAGCAATTTTTCTGAGTAATGGAGTGTGAATGTATGAGAAGTCACAAACAAGATAATCTTCCAAGAAATGAGAGGGCCAAATCACCAACATCCATGATATTTCTTTTAGTTTGTGTGGAGTGGAGGCTACCAAGTCCCACAAGAAAGAAAAACTTGAAAGCTAGTCAACTAACTCATACTTCTGTTCTGCCAACTAACAGGCTTTCCCGCTTGTTATATTACCTTCACAATTTACACCTTCTTAAGTTAGTCATATCTCTCTTTTGCCATTAACAAGCAACCAAGTTCTAGCTTTGCCTAATTTCTCCTCTTAAGGAATGAAAATAACGTTCATATCATGATCATTAAGCCACTTCTGAATTTTTATACAACATTAGTAATTTCTGTATACAATTTTTGTCATTTATTCTCTAACATTACTAATTCAAAAAAAAAAAAAAAAAACATTAAGAGCAATGTTTGTTTCAAGTCGTCGAGTGGAAAAGAAATAGAATCAAAAGTATTGGGTGGAATGGTAACAAAACAATTAGGTATTTGGTTCAAGTTTTAGAATAATAGAATGGAAAGAGAAATGAACAGATGAATTTTGTTATTTGAGTGGAAGGGAAGGTAACAAACTAGAGAATTTCATCAGGATTCTGGGTTCAGTTCCACCAAAGTAATGGTAATAGATTGTGGAGAGGTTGAACGAAACAAAAAGAAAAGAAATATTTGTTTTGACTCTATTTCTTAGAGCCCAAAAATATTGAATCTAAGTTCTAAGTTTTTTTTTTTTTTTTACTTCGTCTATTTCCAAATATGTCATGAAATAAACGTTATCTATTCCTCCCGAATCAAGAGTAGGAATTTGAGCTTATCACCAAATTAATCAATTTCGTATGGAGAACTTGCATCAAAGACTCAGTAGCAAGGATTTGTCTTTAAGAAATTGGATGCATTACTTTCTCTTTCCTTAGGGCCTGTTCTCCCCATCTTATTTTCAATTCAGTTCCTAAATGATAATCATTACTATTAATTAGTTACAATTTCGTTCAGTTTAGTTCAGTTCAATTCAGTTGCTTTATGCCGAAGAGAACAGACCCTTAAACATATAACTTTACAACTTTGTGAGCTTAATTTTGATGGATGGATTTTTTCTTTTGACTTGTCTTGCTGTTATAAATGGTGAGATATGGTTTTGATTGCGCGCAATTACTTAGGTATGGTTTGGCACTTTGGTGTGCATCAAGTGATTGCATTATTTACCTATTAATGGTTTAGTTTAATTTGGTGTGTAACTGTGTAACATCTACTAAAGGAAAACGAAAATATGATAACATACCTTATTTCAAATTGCGGATGCAAGAGATATGGGAAGGCCAGTTTTCTGAATTTATTAGCCTTTGGTTTTGATGGTCTTCACCTCTATGAAGGTTTGAGTTTCAATCACCTTTAGCAAAGGAGTTGGCTAGAGTGAGAAAGTGATGATCGTGGGAGGAAATTAATTTTTACTGTTACTAGCTTCACCTTAGCAACAATAGGGGGAAAAGAAAAAGGATGTGGTTAAAATAAGAAATTATCCTTTACAGACACGAAATTTTTGTCAACTAATTAAAATATTTTAAACGTTTTATATTTTGTATTAATCCCCAAGATCTCTCTAATTTATTGGAGTTAAGAGAGTTATATTGTCATTTAAAAAAAAAAAAAATACAGAGAGAGTTGTATTGCCACGTGACGCAACGGTTGTACGAGATAATGAGAATATTCTTTGGTATTATTTGGTACACTTAGGAACCTATACTTTCCTTGTCAATGCACTTTCTATATACTATCGAATAGTATCATTTTGTTGAGCATAAGGAGTTAGATTTCCCATAAAATATTTAACGTATTAACTTTTCTCAATTTGTGGTAAGTAGAACTTGCTATAAAGTTTCACTTTGTCAACCAAACAACCTTTCTAGTTCTAAAGTTTTAAAAAATTAGACTACAATTAAATAGAATGTCAACCGAACAATACATTCCTATATAAGTATTTGTTCAAACTTATTATAAAAACTCATATATCGTACTTTTCAGTTTTCAGCTTACTTACCTCATCAAAAGACCATGCAAAAACACATTTGGTGGTTGAATGTTTTGCATTTTATCACTTTTCACATTATAAAAATCTTTAAATTATCAAAAGAAGAAAGATTAAGTATCCGATTGTTGAGAATTAACAAATTACAGAGGGTTACACGTACAATATGATAATCTTTTTTACCTAGAACTATGTGCTCACAGTTTTTTGCACATTTGTCATAATTGTCACATGTTTTGCTCAAATGAGCATAATACGTAAAATGTGAATAAAATGTGAGCAAATAATGTAACGAGAAACATCTAGGTCTAGATCACGAAGTTAATGATCTTTTAAAAAAGGAAATCATTCCATGTATTCCTTCCTTTTCATTGTCCTTTTACCAAAGATGTAGTTTAGGTTCTCCATAATTTGTTTGGTTGGTCTTTGTTTCCGATAGGGTCTTTTTCAGATAATGTTGTTGAGAATTTAAACCATGTTAGATCTGTGTGCTCTTCAGAAGATCTTCTTCATTTTTGTTTTATGTGGTGGTTTGTGTGGTTCCAGCGTAATAAAGTCATTTTTCAAGATGATGTATCTTCTCCTGTTGGACTAGCTTTTTCAATCTCAAAGTTTGTTAAAGATTGGGAGTGTTCTGGTGTTATTGAAGATGTGTGTGATGCTTCTTCTTCTCGGGGTTTGCAGTCACGGGTGTCTCGGATGTGTGCTGGTAATATTGCTTGGTCTTCTCCATCGATGAAGGTGTTAGGGTTGCTCGGTTTATTCACTTTATTGGTGAATGCTATTTAAGGGCCTTTTTCAGATAAGGCGGAGGCTTGGGGACTTCGGGAGGGTGTTAGGGTTGCTCGGTTTCTTAGTATTAATTCTCTGGTTGTTGAAGGTGATAACTTGGTTGTTATTAATTCGATCCGGCAGTGTTGGGAGATTCCTTGGGAAATTAATTCTTTGATGGTGGATACTTTGGAGGAGCTGAAGAAGTTTCAAGAGGTGTCTATTAATCATTCTTTGAAGTTTCCAATCGCCGGCGGATTATATGGCTCATAGGGGTCATGATGCTCCTTCGCTTTTGTATTGGTTTTCTTCTTCTGATGTTTTGTTTTCTTCCATCATTCGAAAGGATGATGTAGGTTGGTCCTATCCTAGGGGCCAGTCCGAGTGTGTTTCTCCTTACTAAAAAAAAAAAAAGAAAATCATTGGGTAGAATTTTTCATTTTCCCGATCAGAGGTGGATGTACCGTCATCATCCCAATCAGATAGGAATCTCTTCAATCTTTAAAAAGAAAATTATTGCTGATCTCGCAATCTCAAAGGTTTGAATCTGTACCATTTGATTACCTTAAGACGCTTCTTTTAAAAAAATATTTAAAATAAATTGAATGGTTGTTCTTGATAGTTGATAGTTGTGTGTTATATGCCTCGAACCCATGACCTCTCATTTAAGATATAAGTGCACTAACCAACTACTCTACAATCTCATGTTATTTTTATGGGAAAAAAAATATATTTAAAGACAAGATAATTTCCTATTTTTAAGACATTTAAATACAAATGTATATATTAATACTCATAAAGCTAATGTTAATAATATCATGTCCTACCCTTTAGTAATCTTATAATAATAATAAAAAAAGCTCTTCAAATTTTTATAACCTCCATAATTAACACAACTACACCATTTCATTGCATCGGTTGTATTCTTACACATCAACCTACGTTAAAAAAAGATTGTATTATATTTTTTTATAAGTAATTATATATTTTTATATATGTACTCTCTTGAAGCCGATGTTATATTGATGAATAATTCATGTTATAATTTACCATGTAGAAAATATAAAAAGAACTCGAAGATCATTTAATTTATAAAGCACATAACTCTTTTCTTTCCACTTTTTTGAAGTGTTTGATTTAAGACTTTAAATTCACAATGATAAACGATTAGGGGCATCGCCCGAGCCAACAACTAGTTACATGGAGTAAAACTCCCTTAGGGTTATTAATAAGGAGATCGTTAATCTCCATCACTCCATGACAAGTTTTCCAGCTATAAATGGTGGTTCAAGACCTACAAGTTCACAAGTTTCATGGATGAGAATCGGCCGGTATTCTATAGAAAGGATAAAGTAATTCGCCTACAAGGAGAAATTCTTGGGTGAGGTTTTACTCTTGGTCAAATTGAACATGTTGAGACATTTGCTAATCTTTTCCCAAGCCAAACTGTGAATTGTGATAGGATTTTCTTCTTTAAAGTTAGGGCGCACCACCATCTCATAAGCCTGATGGATTGTTTAGCCTTGTCAATTGCTCGTGTGATGGAATCAACCTAGGCTTATATCTGTCAGGAGTATCCTTCTATGGAGGCTTGTAAGGGCTATTCAAGATGTTACAACTTAAGGAAACAACTTGTGGGGGATTAGGATATCAACTTTACCTTTTGTACTTGTCAATGTTCATGTTAGTGGAATTTTCTCTCTCCCCTCCCACCTTCTCGAACACAAAAAGAACTTGAAATTTCGTAAGGAAAAATTTCAACTCCAATTTCTGCTCCATGTTTCTGTGAGCTGCATTGTTTGGCATAATGGGAAATTAAAAGAAAGGAGAGGATGAGGAATCAATGGAGAGGGTTGATGAAAGATGACTGTTTGTGTAGTAGTACTGAAATTATTACACAAGACTGTATCAAACTGGAAACGGGGGAGAGGGAGTACTGTTTGTTTTATGCTCTGAGTTACGATTTTTTTATATCAGAACTTTTAAACTGCAAAATCATTGTATCCTGATAATTGTGTCAGAGGGTTCCTCTGCTGATAGGAGGCAAATCCATTGAATCACAAGCAGCTGAAGCAATTGATATCTAAATCTGATAATCTCTTTAGCTTCTTTTTCTTATTGCTTTTGAGAGTAGCTCTGCATATTCATCTTTTTAATTTTTCTAAGCAGTAGTACCTGTTTAGAAGTTGATTGTTGCCCATGTATACAGCTAATATTATGACTAGTATGTCTCATATTCTTTCATGGTTCATCTTTTGGTCAGTCCACACAAGAAGTTGTTTCTCGAGTTCCATTAACAACAAAAGAGGAGTTCAAAGCTGCAGTATCTGCAGTAAAACAAGCTTTTCCATCATATAGAAACACACCTGCTGTTACAACTCGTTAGCGTATAATGAAGCTTCAAGAACTTGTTAGGAGAGACATGGTGAAGAAAAGTGATTTACATCCCTTCTCTTTTTTCTTTCATGGATTTATTGTCAATGTTGACGTACTCTACATTTCAGGATAAGCTTGCCCTGAATATAACCGCCGAACAAGGAAAGACACTCAAAGATGCACAGGGTGATGTTTTTCATGGGTTAGGTTTGTGACTTAATAAGCACTGGATTATAGCATTGGTATAAGCTGTTATTGGTAATCTAATGTTTGATTCTTGAAAATTTTCTTTAGAGGTGGTAAAACATGTGTGTGGCATGGGGACTCTTCAAATGGGAGAATTTGTCTCCAATGTATCAAATGGTATTCCATACTTACAGTATTAGAGAGCCTCTTGGTGTTTGTGCTGGCATCTGTCCCTTTAACTTTCCTGCGATGATTCCTTTGTAGGTAAGGTATAAAATATCTCGTATCCAGCATTATATCATGTACTATTTGATGATAGTTGCTGTTCTCAGTGGGAACTGGGAAGTAGAGCTCTTATATGAAAGATAATATTTCTTTTCACATTTAGCCTTACAAGATCCATTCTCATTTAACTGTTAATGAAGGATATCTCTACAATCTGGAGAATTATATTGTATTATTCATTCTAAAGGAGAACTGCCAAGAGACAAATATAAGAAAACATTCCATGTATTGTTTAATGGAAATGATCCATGAAATATCAACCTTTTGATGTAGTGGAGATAACCCTTGTAATGAATAATCATCATTTGGGTGAATTAATATGATCTTCTGCTCTGTATTTTACAGAGTTGCATGTATCCACCATCTTGTTGACCTATGTGATACGTTGCGAAGCTTATCTTTTCCATGAGCCCTGACAGATGACTAATTGCCATTTGCCAGTATGTCTAACGGACTTGGTTGTTATAGTTTCAGTTTGGCAGTGAAGGTTAAACTTGACCATCAATGTTGAGAATATATTGATTTAGGAGTCAAAAACACTAAAATTAGAGTCATTATATAGAACTCGCAATCTCTGAACCCGAATTGAGCTAAACCGGAGCCAAACAACCCGATATGACGCATTTAGCATAATTTGATTTTATATTAAGTTTTATATAATTATAAATTGACCCGAAAACAAACTTGACCCATCAATCCGAATTATCAACTCTTATCTTCAGTATTGTTTGTGTTTGTTCAATAGCATATTCTAACTGGATTAAATGAAGTCAGATCGTAGTCGTATGGTCAGTAATGTTTGTGTTTTCTCAGTAGCATATTCTAAAAATGCAATTTTTTTTGAAGATGTACTAACGCTGTATTCACTGATTACTAGTGTGCTTTTGCGCATCCTAGTTCAGGACTGCTCTACCCCCTCTACATATTAGTTTGTAATTGTATAAGCCAGACTTGTTCTCATTTTTCATATGTATATTTGCAGGACAAACTGGAGCTGATTTTTATACTTAAATTAAAACATTAAGACAACAGTGGAACGAATTCCCAATAGGTGATGACTCTAATTTTGGTATAATGCACGCAGCGAGCTTTGATAAATGCTTCGTGCCAATTGATGAATTTGGTTGTGTCATTGAGGCTGAACCCTAACATCTTTAAATGTACAATACTTCTATTTCCTCCTCCTGGAAACATTAGTATAATTAAAGTACTATTCTGAAATGTTCAACGAGAGTCGTCGTCTTTTTCAAATTAAGTTTTGGCTTATTGTGGGAATCCTCTCAAAATGTCTATTAGTCTAGGACTCTAGGATGATGCTGTGATCTAGTTATTGCATTATGCTGAACTGATTCTGAAGAACCCTTAGTGGACTCGTGACTCGTCTCATATTTGTAAGGATAAGGTATATTTTGCCTATTTTATATTTCTAAACAATTATTTTTTAGGTTGTTCCAAGTATATAGCTACTTTCTACTCCCTCTGTTTTTTACTATATTATCCATTTGCTTCTTTAAAGTCAAAGTTTATTAATTTTGATTCTATATTTAAAATAATACGAGTATGTAACACAAAAAATGCCATATGGGATATTGTTATATTCGTTCATCAGCTATGCATTACAGGTAACTTTTGAATACAAAAGAAAATATTCCCATCTATGATTTTGATTTGTAAGTCATTATTAGGCGTAATATTTTTTTTAATGTGTAGATAGGAACAATCCACTAAAGTCAAGAGGTGAATGAAAAAAAATTCAAATTTATTCCCTTTTATTAATTGTTTTTGTTATATTATTATTGACATATTATTAATAATAAAAATTTAGTTATTATTGTGTGTTGCACAGGCAAGTCTCGATACTCTATTTATAATAATAGTAAAAAAGTATATAGTGTGACAACATATTACAACTAGTCTTATATGCACGCGATACGTGCGTTAATTTCAAAACTTGTTATTTTATTATATATCTCATCTGCATTGTAGTTATGATTACACTTAAAATGTGAAAGAATAATAGTTTGATGAATTTATATATACCAATTCGCTAATGTAAAAAACTAACAAAGGTTGCGAGTGATTTTTAATATTATTTTTTTGTGAATGAATTTTGAGCAAAAAGTATGGACACAATGAGTTGGTTTGGCTAAATTAAAGAGTATCAAAGGTAGTGAATGTTTTAGACTTTTCAGGTGGACGTCATGTATGCTATCTTCTCTTATAAAAAAAGCAAGATATTTTGTCCATTTAATTTTTTGATTAAAATATTTGATATATATACCATTTTTAACTTGTTTAGAATGGCAAGTTGAAATGAGAAATGATTCAAATTGTTTTCTTTTATAAATTTTTTTCATTCCATTAGATCATTAAAAGTAATTTAGTATTTTCAGATGGGGGACACCAACTTCCTCCCCCCTTCCCTTATATAATAGAAATAATACCGTGAACTTTAGGTAACCACTATTAAGAAAACATAGTAAAGACTTGATGATTGAAAGGACGACAAAAGGCAAGTACACTAGTTTAAGTTGATTCTCTAAAACCAAAGGATGTGTACGTTGTTTAGCAAGATAGTGAGTAGAAGAAAGGTTTGACAACTAAATAATCGGAACATACAGACATTACATATTTGGGAATGTGGGATAAGGCTTCTCAGTTCCTCCAGTGATGAGATATTGGGTTTACTTACAGCCTTACTGGTGTATAAAAAACCGTAATTTAATGTACCTGAGAAAAGTGAGTCATTAAATTGCCTCTAAATGCTTCTTCATGTCCTTGTAAATTTCATTGGTAAACACCCGAAAATTATGCCACGCTCACGAGAAATACGTCCGTCAAGGGAAACGAAGGGGATATGTTGGACTTTTGGCCAGTCGACACCAGTGGGCTCCTGACATCTTTCATGGAGCTCGACCGAGTTATCACTCAAATGAAGTCGTTGTAAGGAGGTGAGGTGGCGCATCTCCTCTGGCAATGATTTCAATCTTTTGCAATCCCAAATTTTAAGGGATTGGAGAGAAGATAAGCAGGCCATCCAAGGGGGTAGCGCTTCCAAATTCCGACAACAACTAATAGTAAGAGAATGGAGGGCAGTCAAGTGGAGCATCCCCTTTGGTAGCTTCACCAGCTTTGGGATATTCCATAATGTCAAGTAAGAGAGAGAGGAAGCAAGGCAGCTCCAAGGAAGATCATTATCTCCCTCTCCTTCTCTACAAATTCTACTACCCGGAATAGCATCCTCATCCTCATTATCAAACTCTAACTCATCGAGGTGCTGCAACTTTAGGGTCTCGAGGGCAGTGAGATGCTCCCACACTCCTGCTTCTGATACCTGCTTCAGTTTCCTACATGATCGAAATTCAAGGGTACGAAGAGAGGACAGGCAACCACTTCGAAACACCTCCACGGTTGTCAAACTCTCTATTTTCTCATCATTTTTTATCAGCAGATTGGAAAAGTGGTGGAAGAAGTACATACACTTTGACATGGGTACAACATTGAAATATCCAACATTATCTATCCACACTTCCTTCAACCTTCCTTTTGTATCTGACGTCGATAGAGAATCACCATCCTGATACAACCCTTTTGCGGAGGAAGATAAATCAATGCTATTCGCCCTCATTATTGGTCCCAATGCTTCGTTGAAATTGAGCAACTTCAGTGTTTCCAGTTGCACACACAAGGGAAATGTTGTCAGCTGGGGACACCCCGAAATTTCTAGACAAGAAAGTTGAGGGAATGAATATGAATTATGCATGTCTGATGTTGACAATTGATTTTCTTGCTGCTGCTCAATATTGTTATTAACTATATCATCCCCATTTTCCATCTCTGTCTCACGCTCCCCTGATTCTAAATCTGAATGTGATGACGATTTCCACCATCCCTTCAACTTTGGCAAGTCAGTTAGCTTAAGTTGTTCAAGTGATGGAAAGAATACTTGTCTTGACCTTCTTGTTGTTGTACAACCCCCTTCCCCTCTAATATTACTGCTCTCCACATACTCCGTTTCCAATAATCTTTTTAATATAAGGACTTTCAAATGACGCAGTTGACTCATCAGTGGAAGATGCTCCAAACTTGTACATTTATCGAGTTCTATTTCAACAAGATTTGGGAGATAACTTTCGAGGTTCATTGATGAACACCCCCATCTTGGGAATCGAACTCCATGATAAGAATACAACCTTAATTCTCTAAGATTAGAGTGGGGTTGGAGGCCTTGCAGTAATGCTTCTGAATCATTCCCCGTGTCACTAATTTCATTAACATCTGCGTATTCATCAGGATACCAGTGTATGTTGATTTCCAACAAGTGTTGCTTATTTATTAGATATCCCCCTTCCCTAACCTCTGCTGCATCATATGTACAACCTCGTCGCACCTTGATTTCCATGTAGTCTCTGAGGTTGTTAAGCTCTTTCAAGTCTCTAATGCCACCAACACTAGTACCAGAGTAAATGCTTGTTCTACCAAGCACAAACCCTGTTAGCTTATGCAACCTAGTCATACAATCCAAACCTTGAGGCATATGAGTCAAACTCAGACAACCATGTATATCAAGATGCCTGAGATTAATTAAATTGCTCAACTCCCTTGGCAACTCTTTTAGACATCTACAATCACGTAATTTTAGCGTCTGCAAATTATAAAGTTGGGTAATGGACGTAGGAAGCACAATAAGCATGAATTTATCAGAGAGGTCAAGATATCTCAAATGCAGTAGTTGACTTATCATGCTTGGCAACTTTTTTAACCAGGGACTACGCATATCTAATACCCTTAAATGTCTTAGTTTTAGAAGCCCCTTCATCGCGCATGCTTCGTCATCATCAATGTTTAGAACTGTAGATAACCTTTTCATCTTGGATAAATGATTGTCAAGAGCTTTTTTCTTCTGATAACCATCTAAAAAGAAATGATGAGTTTTCTCACTGAAACAACGTGGATTATAGATGTCGGTTCCTGCTACTTCTCTAGCAACATCATGAATCAAATCATGCATTTTGCATGACTCAATGTCACCATACTCATCTCGATCTACATCTTGAAAGAAGCACCTTTGGAGCAAATTCATAAAATATTCTTCACCTGCATCTTCAAAACTCTCTCTATCATCTAGTGGCACAATAAAGCCTTGTGCCATCCAAAGACATATCAAATCCTCCTTGATAATCTTGTAATCCTTAGGGAATATAGCACAATAACTGAAGCAGATCTTCAAATGAACCGGAAGATAATAATAACTGATCTTCAACACAGGTAGTATGTTTTTCACCTGATGATCATCTTGTTTTATGTTTGCAAAGTCGGTGTTTTTCATATATTGCCACCTCCTTTCACCATGTCCTCGAAGAAGACTTCCAATGACCCTTATGGCAAGTGGAACATTAGCACACTTTCGAACAATCTCTTTGCCAATATCAACTAAGTGCGCCTCCATTTGATGCTGCCCCGGTTCAAGTGTCATTCTTTCAAACAAGTTCCAAGATTCTTCCTCCGAAAGGCCTTTCAATTCGTGTATCTTGTGGCTTCCTACAATTTTCGCCACCTCTCTAGAGCGAGTAGTCACTACAATTCTGCTACCCCTCCCGCCTCCAATCAAAAGATTTCCTAACTTGAGCCATTCATTAACATCCTCATTCCAAACGTCATCCAGAACAAGGAGATATTTCTTCCCCTCAAGTGCTTGCCGAAGCTTCATCTGGAGTTGGTCCATATTCAGGTCACTTCCAACACCTGTGCTGGTGGCAGCTCCAAGAATTTCACCAAGAAGTGATTTGACATTCAAATCATCAGACACACAAACCCACATCTTCAATGGAAATTCCTTTTCAATCGTGTCATCATTATAAACAAGTTTGGCAAGAGTTGTTTTTCCCAATCCTCCAATCCCCACTATGCTTATAAAACAAACATCCTTCTCAACACTAGTATCTACTAACATATCTATCACAATCTGCTTGTCCTCATCTCTCCCAATGATCACATCTTCCTCACATATATAGGAGTGAGTCTCCCTCGAGGGATTCTTCACCTGGAGACCACCTGATTGAGTCGACCCAAAGTCACGATGATCTTTGGCTATATCATCCATAATCTGCCTGACATTCTTAATCTCTCGAGGCAATGAAAAAGCAGAACGGAGCTGATTAAAACGAGAGAAGAAAAGGCGAACCTCTTTACTGAAACTGCTACCAGACATGAGGTTCTTGTGCTGAGTAAGAGTAGCGACCTCATCAAACAAGTCATCAGCTCGATAAACAGCCTCCTTGAGCCTCTCAAGCTTGTCTTTTTGGGTATTGGTGAGCTGAAGTTGCTGCCTCTGTTGCTGCTCAGCATCAAGTAGCACAGCTCTGACAGTGGACATAGTGGTCCTGAGTTTCTCAAGTTGAGATCTGTAACCCCATACAGATTCAATTTCTTGACAAATGGGAGAATCAAATAGCTGCACAAGTGTTTGTACCAGTGTGAGAACTACTGATACATCCATTTTTTCTGGGTTTTTTTCTTTTGGGTTTGCAAATACAGGTTATGAGTTCTTTTGGGAGTAGTAAGCAATTTTCTGATCAACTGATGCACTGAATGTATGAACCGTTGTTCAGTAGATTGGACAAACAAGTAATAGTCCAAGGAAAGAAAGGCCTAGTGGCCGACATTTCATGGAACATCTTTCCGGCATTAACGGCATCATCCATGATATTGAAGGTTTTTTATATTTGTTGTTTGAAAAAATATTACTATACATCAAGACTTTTGGTATAAAAAAAATATAGTACCAGGTTCAGATTGGTATAAAAAGTAAAAATTATCTTACTTTAAGAAGTTGCAAACAATTTCGTATGTAGAACTTGCATCAAAAGACTCGTTATTAGTAAGGATTTGTCTTTAAGAAGCTGGATGCATGTCTTACGTTTTCTTTCCTTTAACATAAAACTTTAACCAACTTTGTGAGCTTATTATATTGATCAGTGATTTTTTTTCTTTTGGCTTATTTTGCTGTTATTTAATGGTGAATTTTGGTTTTGATTGGGCGTAATTTGGCACTTTGTTAGTGTATCAAGTGATTGCATTATTTAATGTTATTTTGGCAATTAAAGAATAGATAATCTATACAAATATATTAAAAGGCGTTCATGTAGTTGTTTCGCTCCATGTCATCAACATACATTAAAAAAATAGAAACATGTTTCGTACAAGATTCGACCACGTAACCTCAAGTTACTATAGTAAAGTTCTAACCAATAGACTATGCAACATTAGATGCTCTTTTTTGGTATGAAAATATTAATAACCCGAGACATCGCCCGGGCCTAATAACTAGTTTACCAAATTAAAGCAATGTGACTACAACTTAGGCTAAACAACATACCTCGTTTTCTTTTGGAACAAGCCAGTTCTTATACTTATACCAAATTGCTGATGCAAGAGAAGTGGAGAGGTCAGTTTTCTGAATTTATTAGCCTTTAGTTTTCATGGTCTTCACCTCTATAAAGGTTGGAGCTTCAATTACCTTCAACAAAGGAGTTGGCTGGAGTGAGAAAGTGATGATTGTGGGGAAATGAATTTTTACTGTTACTAGCTTTAACTTAGCAGCAGTAAAGAATAAGAGAAAAAAAAAAAAAAAAGGTGGTTGTTAAATCAGAAAATATCCTTTAAAAACACGGTAAATCTTATTTTTTTTATACCGAACACGGTAAATCTTATGTAATACAATCAAAAATACAAATTATTCTTAATCAATTAATATATTTTTATTTATTTTTTATATTTTTCATTAGTCCCCAAAATCTCTCTATTTTGTCGGAGTTGTGATAGAGTTGTATTGCCACGTGACGCAACAGTTGTTGTATCAGAATATTTCTTGGTGTTATTTGGTGGACTTAGGAAGCTATACTTCCTTGTTTATGTACTTTCTATATATTTGGAGTTGAGTAATATTAGTTGGTTGATGGTAGGAAGTTGGAATTCTCATAAAATATTCTACTTATTATCTTTCCTCAATTTGTGGTAAGTACAACTTCCTAGAATTTTTGTTTTTCTTGGTTAGGAGAAAGTTTCACTTTGCTTATGTCAACCAAACAACCTAGAAAAAGAATAAAAAAAAAGGGACAACTACATGCTTCATTTAAACAAAAAAAAGGTGGAACAAAGAAAAAAAATACCACATTTAAACTGAACAGCAATTTTTTGATAAAACAAAATACAGAGACAATCATTCTACTCAATTAATTCAATTTTCTATATACTTTCGCATGCATTGCGTACATATAAGACTAGTAAATATATATTCAAACTTATCATAAATACTCGTATAATACTTTTCAACTTACTTACCTAATCAAAAGGCCATGCAAATACATTTGATGGTTGAATGTTTTACGTTTTCACATTCTAAGAATCTTTAAATTATCAAATGAAGAAAAATTAAATATCCACTTGTTCAGAATTAACAAATTATAGAGGGTTATACGTAAAATTTGAAAAAAAAAACTATCTAGCTAGAACTAGATGCTCATAGTTTTTTGCACATTTGTCACATATTTTGCTCAAATGAGCAATAATGTTGCATTGGCATTAATGGGAGACGTTGTGTTTGCCTAAGTCTATGGGTGGGATGGTTTTTCTGGGAATTGGAAATTTTAATCAAGCACTTCTAGCCAAGCAAGGTGGTGTTTGTGTGATCAGGATAATACTCTTCTTCATGGTGTATTATAGGGGAGGTATTATAAAAATTCATATTTTATTAATGCACGTAGAAGTTACGACTCAAGCTCTTCATGGAGGAGTATATGCGGGGACAAGTCTCTCTTGTTGGAAGGTTTGAAATGGAGAGTAGGAGATGGGCGGAAAATCAATGTATGGGATGATGCTTGGTTGTCGGAAGAGGGTGCTCATATAGTTCCTTCCGCAAAGGATACTAGTGATCGATCATTAATGGTAGGTGAGCAGCTTAATAGATGTTGAAAAGGGATGCTAGAAGATGGATGTGATACAATAAGTGATGGAACCTAAGGATGCTTTGCTGGTGGCGAACATTCCCCTTTCTTCATCATGGCCGGATGATCGCAAATTCTAGTGGCCGGCTGTGGATGGCATATTCCCAGTGAGGTCGGCTAGGGATGCTTGGACGGGAACGAGCATGGCTTCTCTCTTATGGGTCTGGTGAAAAAGGGTTGTGGAAGAGGGTGTGTAATCTGAAGGGGCCTCCAAAACTTTGTCACTTCATACGAAGGGCTTGTAAAGCCAGCCTAACAGTAAAGGAAATACTTTATCACCGTCATATAATCGCGAATGCTACTTGTCACATATGTAGAGCTGAAAGTGAGACTATTGTACATGCTTTGTTTGATTATTTTGAGGTGAATATAATCTAGAACCAAAGTCCATTAGCAACCCTTGTTGATGTTTTCTCCACATTCTTCTTTTGCATATAAGTTTATGTGGATTGCTAATAATTCATCAAAAGAGGACCTACTTCTCTTTGCCTCTTTTGCCTGGGCAGCTTGGATGTCTCGAAATAAAGCTACGTTTGAGAGCAGTAGACCATCTCACAATGTGTGGCTGCGGGTTTTTGCCGGCTGGTGAATGAGTAGCGTTAGCTAGTCGGGGTGTGTCCTAGCCACCAACGTGTTGGAGTGGTGACCTGGGCTAAGCCTCCTCATGAATGGATGAAATTTAATGTTGATGCGCATGTCTATGATGGTGGGGGTGTGGGTATAGGTGTTGTGGTGCGTGATGATACATGCCAACTTTCTGTTGTCATGCGAATCAGCTCACGGTGGGCTGCTGGAGTTGCGGAAGCTGCGGCTGCGAGGTATGGTGTTGGGTTGGCTTGGAGACTTGGCTGGCAACATGTATGGTTGGGGTGTGATGCGCTAAGCGTAGTGAATGCAATTTTGTGACAATAATCCGGAGCTTCTCTCATTTTCATTCTCTATAAGGATATTTATGATATTAGTAGTCTTTTTTCTTCTTTCCGTTGTAGTCATATTATGAGATCTGGAAACACGGTACCTCATCGTGTAGCTAGGTGGGATACTACGTTGAACTCGAAACTTGTTTATTTTGCTCCTTTCCCCAAAGTTTTAACAACTTTGGTCGAACTTGATTTAATTGAATAAAACTGAACTTCTATTCATCGCCCTGAAATTACTTAAAATCGCCCCAACTACTATGTAAATGTACCATTATACCCTTGGCTGTTTTTACAACTCTCTCTCTCCACCACCACCTAAAATTACTAACCACCAATCGCTACCTCTCCAACCCCCCGACGGTCACCACCGACGAGCACAAAATTCCGACAAGGTATTATTTTTTTTAAACGGATTTCATGGGGCCAACGTGTGGCCGGCACGTTGGCCCCATGGGGCACAACGTCCATGCCAACGTGTAGGCCACACATTAGCCCCATGGGGCACAACGTCTGGCCTGGACGTTGTGCCCCATGGGGCCAACGATGAGTGGCACGTTGGCCTATAAGCACAACATCCGGCCGGGCGTTGTCTGCACGTGGGGCAACGTGCGAGCCACACGCTGCCCCATGAAATTCGTTTAAAAAAAAAATCGTCGGAATTTTGTGCTCATCGGTGGTGATTGGCAGTGGTGATTGTGGGTGGTGATGGCGAAGATGAGAGATAATATGAATTAGGGGAGGAGTTAAGTTGGAGTAAAAATATAAAAAAAAAATATCGTAAGGGTATAATGGTATTTTTAAAGGGGAGTTGGGGCAATTTTAAGTAATTTGGGGGCGACGTTTAACAATCCCCGAATAAAATGGCTTTGAGTTTTCGCCCAAAAAAAACTCTCATGAACACGAGGTAATAATCAAACGAAAATCATAGTGTAGAATTTATCCTTTTTCAAATCCGAGGTGGAATTACCGTCATCATCCCAATCAGATAGGAATCTCTTCCATCTTAAAAAAGAAAATTATTGCTGATCTCACACTCTCAAAGGTTTGAATCTGTACCATCTGATTACATTTCGACGCTTCTTCACCGCACGATCTTCTTCCAACTTTGGTTTTTATAATAGTTAGTAAGTAAAAGAACTAGTACTTCGATAAAATCATACAAATTTGATGAAAAACTTTCGGTTTCTATTATAATCAAGTAGTCTCTGACTCTCTTCAATCTTCCCCTTTCTACTCTCTCTCTTCTTACAGTCAAGATGCTTCAATTCTCGCTTCAACGAGGTAATAATCTTATCAATTTATTATCAATTTTTTGGATATTTGAGCTTTTGGTTTGATTGAATTTGACATCTGATTGAATTTTTTGATGTTTTGTAAATCAATTTGATGTTGATTTTATTCATTATTGTTTTCGGAAATGTTAGCGAGAAATTTGAAATTGTTGCGACCTCAATTATATGCTCTCAAGTATTCAACTGCAACTGAGCCATCTAGTCAACATCGCAAATCTTCGGTAATTTCTATGATACTGTTTTTTTTTTTTTTGGTGAATTTTTTTTTTTGGTGAAATGATACTGTTTTTTTAGTTTTGTTATATGCGTTTTTGTTGATTTAAATTGAAAATTTTGGAGAGAATTAGTTGATCACTTTTTCATTAATGGATAGAATCTGTGAAAATGGAACTAAAATTCCAACTTTTTCATTATTGTTCTTGATAGTTGATAGTGTTGAAGTATATGTGGAATGTTTTGGTTGATTGAAGCGAAAAACTTGTTAATTCATTAAGAAAAGCGAAAGGTTTTGTTGTTTCACATCAAAATTAAAGTAATAACTATATTAATGGACCATCTTGAAGTATTGTAGTTGATAATTTGGTTTTATCTGGAGATTTTATCTTCTAACTAGATTCTAGAATGTAGCAAAGAAGAGTTTGAGAATATTTCAATAGCTTGGAAGATATTTAGGCGTTTTATCAGAGAGAACAAGATAGTTACTAATAAGGAAATCGTTAATCTCCATCACTCCATGACAAGTTTTCCGATTATAAATGGTGGTCCAAGGCCTACAAGTTCACAAGTTTCATGAATGAGAATCGGCCGGTATTCTGTAGAAAGGATAAAGTAATTCGCCTACAAGGAGAAATTCTTGGGTGAGGTTTTACTCATTGGTCAAATTGAACCTGTTGAGACATTTGCTAATCTTTTCTTAAGCTAAACTGTAATAGGATTTGCTCCTTTAATGTTAGGGCGCACCACCACCTCATAAGCCTGATGGACTGTTTAGCCTTGTCAATTGCTCGTGCAATGGAATCAGCCTAGGCTTATATCTGTCAGGAGTATCCGAGTATCCTTCTGTGGAGGCTTGTAAGGTCTATTGAAGATGTTACAACTTAAGGAAACAACTTCTGGGGGATTAGGATATCAAATTGACCTTTTGTACTTGTAATGTGTTAATGTTCATGTTACTGGAATCTTCTCTCTCCCCTCCCCCCCTTTTCCGGACACAAAAAGAATGTGAAATTTTGCGAGGAAAATTTTCAACTGCTAATTTCTGCTCCATGTTTCTGTGAGCTGTATTGTTTGGCATAATGGGAAATCATAAGAAAGGAGAGGATGAGGAATCAATGGAGAGGATTGATGAAAGATGACTGTTTGTGTAGTAACTAGTAGTTCTGAAATAATTACACAATACTGTATCAAACAGGAAACGGGGGCGAGGGAGTACTGTTTGTTTTCTGCTCCGAGTTATGATTTTTTATATCAGAACTTTTGCGCTGCTGATTCATCTCATCGTATCCTGATAATTGTGTCAGAGGGTTCCTCTGCTGATAGGAGGCAAATTCATTGAATCACAAGCAGCTGAAGCAATTGATGTTCTAAATCCGGTAATCTCTTTAGCTTCTTTTTCTTAATTTGAGAGTAGCTCTGCTTTTTCATGTTTTTCATTTCTCTAAGCAGTACCTGTTTAGAAATTGATTGTAGCCCATATATACAGCTAATTTTGTCACTACTATGTCTCATACTCTTTCATGGTTCATCTTTTGGTCAGGCCACACAAGAAGTTGTTTCTCAAGTTCCATTAACAACAAAAGAGGAGTTCAAAGCTGCAGTATCTGCAGCAAAACAAGCTTTTCCATCATGGAGAAACACACCTGTTACAACTCGTCAGCGTATAATGTTTAAGCTTCAAGAACTTATTAGGAGAGACATGGTGAAGAAAAGTGATTTATATCCCTTCTCTTTTTTCATGGATTTATTGTCATTGTTGACGTACTCTACATTTCAGGATAAGGTCGCCCTGAATATAACCACCGAACAAGGGAAAACACTCAAAGATGCACAGGGTGATGTTTTTCGTGGGTTAGGTTTGTGACTTAATAAGCACTGGATAAGAGCATTGATATAAGCTGTTTTTGGTAATCTAATGTTTGATTCTTGAAAATTTTCTTTAGAGGTGGTGGAACATGTGTGTGGCATGGGGACTCTTCAAATGGGAGAATTTGTCTCCAATGTATCAAATGGTATCGATACTTACAGCATTAGAGAGCCTCTTGGTGTTTGTGCTGGCATCTGCCCCTTTAACTTTCCTGCGATGATTCCTTTGTGGGTAAGGAATAGAATATCTAGTATCCAGCATTATTACATGTACTATTTGATGATAGTTGTTCTCAGTGGAACTGGGAAGTAGAGCTCTTATATGAAAGATAATATTTCTTTTCACATGTAGCCTTACAAGATCCATTCTCATTTAATTGTTATTGAAGGATATCTCTACAATCTGGAGAATTATATTGTATTATTCATTAATATAAGAAAACATGCCATGTATTGTTTAATGAATTGGTTCATGAAGCACAAACCTTTGGATGTAGTGGTTGTGTACCTCGTAATGGATAACCCTTGTAATGAATAATCATCATTTGGTTAAATTAATATGAGCTAATACTCTGTATTTTACAGAGTTGCATGTATCCACCATCTCGTTCACCTATTTGATACGTTGCAAAGCTTATTTTCTTTTGCATGAGCCTTGACATATGACTATTGCCAGTATGTTTAACAGACCTGGTTGTTATAGTTTCAGTTTGGCAGTGAAGATCAAATTTGACGATCAATATTGAGTAATATGTATTGATTTAGGAGTCAAAAGCACTAGAACTAGATTTATTATATAAAAGCTCATTTTAGTATTATTTCCAGTGACATGTAATGATAGAAATGAATGGAAAGATTCATCTCGAAGAGGGTAAAAATTTGAATGAGACTATAAATTGTGATACAAATGGGTACAAGATTAGTGTTGGTTCTCCCTTTTGGGTTGGTGGATAATCCAGCTTTAAGCATCTCATGAGTAGAGTGCTGTGGATATCCTTGTATGATCATTGGAGCAGTATTACAAGATTCAGTAACATAAGAACAAATGCCAAATATATGGTTTGATTTAACACTCCCAACGTTACTTATGTTTTCTTAGTTTGCAATTTCGATTTTATTTTTTGAAGTTCCTTGTTTGCAGAAGTTGGCTTGCCTGTATTATATTGAAGAAATATATATCTACTACTTAAATGCATTTGGGAAGTGGGGGGGGCATTGTTATTCCAGATGCTGACAGTGTGATGCATATGATCTTAGATGTTTCCAGTTGCAGTCACCTGCGGCAATACCTTTATTTTAAAGCCATCAGAGAAAGATCCAGGTGATATTTTGTTCCTTATGCTATTTATTTATCTCGCTTGAATATCATGTGTGGCTCTGAGATGGCTTGTGATTTTTTTTTTATTCATATAATTGATTGTATCAAGATACTTTGAGAAAAAATCTCATTGACTGGA
This sequence comes from Beta corolliflora, assembly GCA_947648045.1. Classification (NCBI taxonomy): domain Eukaryota; kingdom Viridiplantae; phylum Streptophyta; class Magnoliopsida; order Caryophyllales; family Amaranthaceae; genus Beta; species Beta corolliflora. Next base: position 116,214 of record CANSZD010002450.1, read on the forward strand.
CGTAAAGAAGTAGCCTTTGTGTATATAGCAGCGTTAGCTTGTGTTTTAGTATAGTGTTCCCTTATGTTATTCGGACTATTAGGCTTTTAGTAGTTATCTGACATTTATACATTAAGCTTCTTTTCATTTTGTTATTTTCTTTTAGAACAGGTTCACAGCCAAGTATCTATATATGATTATACGGTCTAGGAATCTGATACTACTTACATGTCATTTTGTGATGTCGGGTATTGAAATCACTAGTGCTTACTCAGAATGTGAGATTTTGTAGCCTTAGGTGCACGCTGTTTTCTTCCCACACGTTTATTCTCAATTTATGCTTCTTGTATTGATGTTTATACTTCAAATGTTTTAGGATTCCTGTAGCTTGACTATGCAATTTCTCCAATATTAAAGCTTGATTCTGGTCTCTTTTTTTTCTTTTCCCTTTATAGGTGCTTCTGTTATGCTTGCTGAGTTGGCTATGGAAGCAGGTCTACCTGATGGTGTCTTAAACATTGTTCATGGCACTAATGTATGTCTTTTTCTGTTGGGACTTTTGCCTCAATTTGTTTTCTGTCTCTCCCCATAATATGCAAAGGTTAATATCTTGCAGGATTTGCTGTTTTCATGTGGTTTCAGTTGCATAATTATTGGGGAGGGGATAGGAACCGATTTTTCTTTGCTAATTAATGTGCCTCACATCCCACCATGTTTAATGCAACTGTATGTGCTAATGATACAGGACACTGTCAACGGTATATGTGATGATGACGATATCCGTGCTGTATCTTTTGTTGGTTCTAATAATGTAAGTTTATTTGGGACTTTTGCATTATCAATTAATTCATGTTAAGACATACCAGTCATAATTGCTTGTTCTTGGTGTTATGAGTTTATTGAACTAATGAGGTAGAATCACAAGAATGGAAAAACCTAGTTATCATGGTATCTGTAATTCATATGTTTTTGATAGTTAATTGTGAATTTGCAACTTGTTACCTTAAAATCCTTGTGAGCCTTGTTGTTCATTGTACTAGGGACTAACAACCAGAAACCAGCAAAAACGTCTGAAAAAGGAATTAGAAACAGAAATATAACCAAAATGCAAGAAAATAAGCCCTAGTGTTTGTTTGTGTTTTCATTCCCTTTTTTTATTCGAGGGTGGGGGAGTAAGGGGATGAGGGTCTGTTGGTAGTTGTTAATTCTTCAATCTACTTGCATGTTAATTCTTTCTTCAAGATATTCAGCAGAAAATATCTGCCTATTTTTTCCTCAAATACTGGTTATTTTTTAAAATTCAATTATTATTTTGTAAATCTAATTGAGTGCTTATTTTGATGGATCTTTCTTATCCTATTGAACTAAAGGCTGGCATGCACATATATGGAAGAGCATCAGCTAAAGGAAAGCGTGTTCAGGTATTGCTAATTCACATGGTCCATTTGGGGATCGAATTATCTGTCTAATTGTGTTATTATTAGCTGACTGGCTTCTGCTTCTTTTTTGACCAGTCTAACATGGGTGCCAAGAACCATGCCATTGTCTTGCCTGATGCAAATATAGATGCTGCTGCAAATGCACTTATTGCTGCTGGTTTTGGTGCTGCGGGTCAGAGGTGCATGGCACTAAGCACTGTGGTCTTTGTTGGAGACTTAAAGACATGGTATTTGATGTTCTCTTTGAAATATGCGATGTTTTTTTCGCAGTCATCTTATTCATAGTAAATATTTGGTACTGAGGCTATGTATGGACTAAAGAGCAAGTGAATTGTTTCTCTCAATAATTCCTTTTGCACTAACTCAGTTGCTTAATTTATATATCTTGTCCCTTTTGGTATTTTCAAGCTGTAAATCCTTCCTGCTCCTTCCCTTGTTTCTTTGCATGTGTTTTAGGTCTGGATCTGCTGGAACTTTTTTGCCTGAATTTCTTAGGTTTGAAGGTCCGTGCAATGGCATACCTCTGCATGTTTTTTTTTTGGGGGGGGGGAGGTGGGCGTAGACCACAAACTTCTATCATAGACTAGGATCCGTTTACTGCATTATGGTGTTTCTAGTACCATGATTTTATATCTGTTTACCAAATGTAATTTGGAAGTGCATAGATTGTTATTACAAGTTAGAACACATCCTAGCAATGTAATCTTCTGAGCATTCCTCAGGAGTTGAACTTTCAAGAACTGCTGCATGCTTGTAACAGAAATATCATGAAGTCAGTAGAAATATTTTGTGAAAAAAGATTTTTTTTCATTTAATAATAATAGCAGTCATATAATCAAATCTTATTTGATATTTATAAGGGAAAACAAGTTGGTTGAGCTTGCTAAAGCACTGAAAGTGAATGCTGGAACAGCACCTGATGCTGACCTTGGTCCAGTCATAAGCAAGCAGGTACTGATCCTACTATGTCTTTAGCTGCATCATGTTGTGAGCTTAGCCGCGAATGTAGGTTATCTGGGTATTGTGGTATGATTTGTCAGTTCTTATTCGTTCAGCAGATTCTGTTTCGAGGACCTTTCATGATAATATTGTAGCAGCTAACGATTCCGATCCCCCACAAGAAATCATTTGTTTTTTTTGGCAGTAGAAATCATTTGTTGCATCTGCATTTTGTTTGCATAATTTAAGAATATTCTTAATTTGGGGTTATCTTGATATTGGCAGGCAAAGGAACGAATATGCAACTTGATTCAAAGTGGGGTTGAATCTGGAGCGAGACTAGTACTTGATGGAAGAAACATTGTGGTATCTTCTGTTTCTTTAGTCTAATAGGCTGCTATCAATATATATATTCACTATCGAGCTTCACAATTAAGTAGTTGTAATTCATGATCAGTCTCTACCCTCTTCCTCTTCTTGCCCCCAATACAGTGCAGAAGAAAGGCTTTTCCAACTTCTTTCCCTATTAGTCCCTTTGTTTATGGCTTTTTTTCATTAACTACCTTTTATTTGCAGGTTTACATCCACCCCTTAAATTACATCCATTTGTTCAAATGAATCTACCACCATATTCGACTTATTCTGTTTAATTGAAATGACGATGAAAATGTCCTTTTTTAGTCATTGTGTAATTTTTTTGTGAGAAGGGACACATCGCCATTATAACATGCTATCTATTGGAAAAGTGGGTTTATGATGGTAGATATCTAGAAGAAATATAATTGAGGAGTGGTTAAATGAAATAAGATATAAAGTAGGTTCTAGGCAATAAAAACACAAAATTAAGACATTAAGAGGGGATATATGTTGTTTCATGCATGAAAAATGGGTATCTCAATTCATCAAAATTCTTCATAAACTTAGTGATGCACCATATTCCTACCTATATTTTTTTTTTCATGTTTTCAACCCAAAGTTCCAAGTGATCATAATGTGGACCATTGTGGAGATGTTGAGTCGTTAATACTGGATAGGATGAAAAAACTTCTGTTAGTGTACTTTTATTTGCTATAGTAGCTCACTGGCTATATTTCGCAACTTCTTTGTGCTGTTAATTTATTTTCTTCTGCCTGGTTACATGCGAACAGGTTCCGGGATATGAAAATGGGAACTTTATAGGTCCTACTATCCTCTCTGATGTCACAAGTGACATGGAGTGTTACAAGGTATTATTTATCAGTACTTAGGATCTCATCTACTGTAGATTAGGTTTTGTTCTTCTCTTCTAGAGCAGCATAATAGATTCTATGTATTGACATAACCTTTCTACTTTATATGAACAGGAGGAAATTTTTGGGCCAGTATTACTTTGTATGCAGGTTAAGTAACTACTTCTCTAGCATTTCTGTTGAAGCTTTTGCTGTTATACCTTGTAGCTATTGCTAACTCTTTCTTTCATGATTATTTTTTGATCAGGCTGACAGTTTAGAAGAAGCCATAAGCATCGTTAATAAAAATAAGTGCGTGCTTCTTATATCCTTAAAATTCTGTTTGAAATGTAGTCTTCGTTATCTAACGACCATGATAATCTCTCTACCACAGATACGGGAATGGAGCATCCATTTTCACCTCATCGGGAGCTGCTGCAAGGAAGTTCCAAACTGAAATTGAGGCTGGACAGGTAATTAAACTAAACCTCATGCACAAATCCATGCTCACTATTGAAATCAGTAGGTTTTGTTAGGAACCATTTATAACAATACAAATTTGATCCTAGCGAATTTTCTTTGAATTCTGTAAATCAGGTCGGCATTAATGTTCCAATTCCTGTACCTCTTCCGTTCTTCTCATTTACCGGCAGCAAGGCATCTTTTGCTGGTGATCTCAATTTCTATGGTAAATTTCATCATCTTGCTCTTCTTGTTACTTATTTTCATCTCCTCTAATCTACCTCTCTTCTTGACCTTCCCCCTTCCCCACAAATAAATGAAATCCCTGAACCCTGTTATAGGGATATATTTCATTCATACAAGTGAGTGTTTGGTTAGTTCTCCCTCCGTCCCTCCTGAACAATTGGCCACGTTCCTAGTCTAAGTTATTGTTCTTATTTAATAGGCCAATGTCTAAATTTAAAATACAGTGCATTTTTCCATATTACTCTTACGGCATGTTTGGTTAGCGGTACTAAATGGTGGTAATGGTAATGGTTTCTCTAGTGCAAATTTGTGAAGGCATTTCCATATCAACATCCATGGTAATGCTACTTTATCCCAAAGCACCTATTTTCTTCTTAAAATTTCATTACCATCCATTACCACTTGGAAAGGTGGTATTGGGTGGTAATGGAAATTTATGAAGGAAAACACATGTTTTAACGTCAAGTTCCATTACCATAGATGTTAATAATGGAATGTCTTCATAAACTTTTACTAAAAAGCATTACCATTACCACAATTTAGTACCACTAACCAAACATGCCGTTAAGGCCTTAATAGTACCATTAACTAAACCAAAGAATGACTAAATTGATGTTTAGAAAACAAACCATATAATCAATGAGGTACAGACGGATGGTTATGGTACTCAAGTCTCAAACCCAATGTGTTATAAATGATCCTCAATCAAATGCACTACTATTATTTAGAGAAGTTACTTATAATAACTTATGAAACTGTCATACTTTTTCAGGAAAAGCTGGCGTCCAGTTTTACAGCCAGCTGAAAACAGTGACCCAGCAATGGAAGGATTTACCAAGTGGAGTCTCTTTGGCTATGCCAACTTCACAGAAAGCATAGTGAACTTCTCATGAATAACATCATGTAACAATTTCAATAAAATTAATGCAAAGTCCTTTCGCCCTTTTACCTTATTTTACGCAATATTTGTCGTCTTCATTACCAGCATCATTATCATTCACCATCACAAGTTCCAAAAAAGGGCATTTTCACAAAATTCCACGTAATCTAGGTCATAATTGATCTTTGTGTATGGTATTGTTTCAAATCTTTTTTATAGTAGTCAAATAAAATGCCACATGCATGATGTATCATCATCCTAATTAGTGGCTTATTAGTCACATAGTGATCCTGATAACATCGAAAAGAAAGCAATAAATTAAAGTTTAGATTACTAGACTTTTTAGCCTCGTAGCACTAATAAAGTATAGTTTAGATTACTTGACTTTTTAGCCTCATAGCATTAACAAAGTAATGTGTGTGTTGTCCTTTTAGCTAGTTGCAATCCAAGTTTTTGTTTTATTACTCTTTTTTAAGGATACGTAATTGATACTTTCACCGTTTTAGACATGCAGTATCTTTAATTCTCAGGTCAAAGTTTATAAACTTTGATCGTAACTTTTTACTAATATAATTCCTGTCCTTTATTAGATGTCTTTACTCTTTTGATGAGAGACATGATATCAGAAAGTATTAGAATCAACGCCTGTTTAGTATTTCCCCCTCCAATTCTGCATTTTTCAAGGCTTCATTTGGAATGAAATAAGAATGGATGTATTAGAAAAAGTGATTATGGAAGCACCTTCTGATAGAAAAAAGAAATAGGTTGGTTTGAAGAGCAAGCTTGAAAATATATACAAAAGTCATTCATTCATAGGAACTTATCATAACAAAATGTAACATATTACACCTTATTATTGAAACTTATATAATCATAGTAAAACTAATGATCACAACCAAAACCCCTCTTGTTTCTTATTAGCTCGTATTACCCTAGTTCGAGCTTATGAGTTCTTATCTCAATTTTTTTTCCAAGTAAAATAAGACGAGGAACATAGAGTACAATTAAAAGCAAAGTTATGGAATTACTAGCTATTGTAATCTCGTTACCATGTCTAACTCTTATGTTATGCATGATTCTAATATAACTCGAAGTAGACTAGAAGAGGTATGGTATTTATGAGTCTGAGATAAT